>JANZLX010180488.1:0-12432 GCA_025531955.1 Erythroxylum orinocense
TCAATTGGATATTGAAGTCACTTTGATTGATGAATTCGATAAAGATGAATACGAATGAAGAAAGAGAAAAAAAATTAGACCGGTTTTCGGATTGGATTAGTCTTAGGGTTTCCAACGCGACACTTCTTAAAGTCTTTTATGAAATATTCGTTCACGGATGTCGGAAATTGATTCAGTTCAATCGAACCATTTGATTACTTGGATTTTGATTTGCCTTCGATATGTTTCCGCTCTTTTGAATTCGATTTGCTTTCGACCCTTGAATATTTGTAAATTCGTTTCCTTGATTTCGGTTCGGATATGATTTGTTCACTTTTGTTCTTCGTTTTCGTTTCGTTTTTCGGTTATGGTCCTAACACCCTTATCGTAGGGTACACACTGGGACGCCTAGAGGTCATTTCGGTACATATCCTATGACAATGGCGGGGTACGTTCGATCACTACACTTACTTCACATGGTATCATATCATTATTCACTTATAAGACATCAATTGAAAATCACAATATTTTAAAAACCAACTTTTTTCTCATTTCATTGCACAAAATTGAAAGTCTACATTGTGTTTTTCAACCTTTACTACATGTACATCATTAAAACCTAGTACAAAAGTACTACATGAAAGAGGAAAATATATAGTATTTATCTAAGCCGTCCAAAAATCCCCGCTGACTAAACTTTGAGTCATGACTTCTCTTGCCAAATCACAATCTACACGGTTGGTAGAGCCTCTCAGTAGCTATAATTGTCTCTCATTCCTGAAAAGAAAACGTTGCAAATTTGGTGAGTTTGGCGAACTTAATGAGGTAACCATCATCGATGGTTCACTGAATTCATGCAACACATCATTTCACATAACAAATATTTCACAAAATTGCACTTTACATCAGTAGCACATTTTCACTTAAGCATAGGCAAATTTGGCATTTCAATCCATTAAACATACTTAACAAAATACATAAGAAATGCTCATGAGACACTTTTCCAATTATTACATTGTTGTGACCGAGTGCCTGAATTGTCTCGTATCCATTTTGGATACCAGACTCATTAATAACTGTCCCTTATCCGATGAGGATACATGGCTCCTTTTACATAGTGAGCCTTAGGCTCTTAATCACTGTCTAAGCTCGAGGCTCTTTTCACACGTTGAGCTTTAAGCTTTGATCGGTGGCTACTCTGGTCACAACTCCCATTATTTGATCATACATTCATATATGGAATGCTTTGGTCACAATCAATCATACTATGAATCATGTAGTTCGTCACATTCACATACAAGCAACACTTCAATATACATTCCCAAAATCACAATCATCGGACCTTTTGTCTGGAAATCAACTCAACCAAATCACATTCGTTCATCATTCAAAACATATTGTAAGCAAACAATAATTGAAAGAAACCGTCTAGGTTACTCACTAGTTGCTCCTAAAGCTAATGCTTGGATATTCTGGCAACGACTGGAGGTTGACGTTCTAGTTGCTCCTCTATATCAAACAACATAGACATATATCACAATTTGTACAATCAGAGGTGTTTGATAATGCACATGAACAAAATAAAATATGTACACTGAATGTTCAAGACAATCCCATGTATCTTTCCATCAATTTCATCACCAAATTATTATCATATCAAAACTCATCCAAGTATAATTTATACTTAGGTTTATGCCTTTCTAAAACCATTGAAATCACAATTCATTTCTCATTAACTCACTTCAGATTTTTCCAAGACATACTTTCGGGTCTACTGTTCATGTTCAATCAGAAAGTGTAACTGATGTAATTTGGTCATACTCTCTTCTAGAAAAGTGTTCCTCTATGTCTTATGTTTCTATTGACACCAAAATCACTCAATTTGGTTTAGTAATTTGGAAGATATACCTCAAACATTTTCAGACTAGTCTTACCCAAAACATTTTACTATATACAACTTCCATCCAAAAACTGAACATCTTAGAGACTGAATCACAATTCTACTTTTTCATATAGTTTGTAGCCGTATTCTCTAGTTTACTCATAAACAAAAATAATCTCATTTGGAATCCTATAGATTCAGATATAATCAAAACACTGAAGTATGTTCAGTAAAATAATCCTATTTACATTGTTCCAACAGATTCCCACACGTTCATTTGATCAATCCTTTTTAAATCAACACCAATTGCTACCAATTTTTATGTAGAGACAGAAAGATGTGTTAGGAATCTATTGGTTCAAGAATCACTTCATTCATGGGTCGGATGGTGAAGTTATGGCCAAGCAAATCAAATATGATTATGTCCCCAATCGTCTTGAACCTATTTTAGAACAATTGGCATAACTTTCAATAGACATATCAGCTTAAAGTCATTCTTGTACTGTGTGAAATTGGACTTCTAGATTTACAATTTTTATGAAGAACTCGAAGTGAGATTTTGCATCTAATATAGTTAAAATCGCAATTTACCGTTTAATGGACATTGATGGGCTTGGGGTGCTTTCCAAACTTGAGAAGATCCGTTTAACAGACCTAGTGTCCGTTTAACAGAGATGGACTGGTCTGGGGGGCTTTTCAGACCTGAAAAGGTCCATTTAATGGACCTAATGTCCATCTAACAGACATTTGTGGCACAAAACTCTCTCCAAAGCCTCTCCAGTGGTTCCTACATCCATTCTAACATCATAATCACCTATAATCTTCTCAAATTCACCTTTTCTAGTGCAATACCACTTCATATCAACTCAAAGACCAAATTTGTTTCATTAAATCTTCTAATCTCTACTTAAATGATTCATCACATTCAACTACATCTCATCATTCAAAATTTCTATCCTTTTTCCATATCATATCTTATTCCTAAGTATCCAACACTTCATATTCAAAATTCATCATTTCAAGTTGATGAATACTTCATGTATACCTCAATTTTAGGTCAACATCATCCATACCCAATTCATTGTTTGTAAACACCCAAAATAGAACACAAACATATACATTCATCCACAATTTTGCTGTATCCAGTTCTCATTTTCATATCAAAATTTGAGACTCTTAAAAGCAGAATTTAAATTCAATGTCTTCATAAGAAAGGTAACCATATGTCTCTAGTTTAATTCAAATAAAGAATCAACTCATTTTGATAACTATAGAATACGTTATGGCTAAAACATAGAAGCATATCAGTGGAAATTTTTCTGCTAACATTTTCTAGATTTTCAAACTTTCAACATTTTACATCTAACTCATCTTATACCTAGATTATCTCTTCCATTTCATTTCCTCATCATTCTCTACCTAATTCAACTCAATAAATCAATCACAAACAAATCATGATCTATAATTGATCATTAATGAAAAACAGAGCATATATATTTACCCATTCATAAGCAATTTTCTACACTCATCCCAACACCACTTTGAAGATCATTTAACCTCAAAACATCTCTATACCATTACATGAATTATTACTCATCCTTCATATCCAAAAACAAGACATGTACATAAATTTTTCGTCACCCACGACACATACATAAACCTTGCATAACTAAGTCGTCAAATCTCAATTTACTCATCATTCTAGCTTAATTTAACCATACCCATGACATTTAAAGCATAACTTACTTGGTTTAACTCCAAACTCTTCAAAATCTCACTCAAACCTAGCTCCCAAGCATCCCACGTTCTTCATCTTCTAAAGGTGGTGGTTTGGGTTCTTTAATGACAAAGTGAAGAAGAAGAAGATGATAGCAAAATGGTGGTGGTAAATGGAGTCAAGAATAAGCTCCAACGTTGGTGAGGTGAGAAGTGACAGGAAAAAATGAAAATAGAGAAGCAAAAGAAAGCAATAGGCAATCGTGAGAGATAAACTAAGAAACAAAATGAAAGACACTTAAGAGTGTGTCTTGCAAGAGGTTAAAATGTGAGAGGTAAGGAGTGGTGAGTGGTAGTGCCACTTGTCACTGCCATTTGTCACCTCTTTATGGTCCCATGTGGACCCTTATTAAAAGCTAGTCTATTTGTCTCCAATTTCTACTCCAATTGTCTCCTAATTTTCAATGACACTTGTCAATAATTCCTAAAGTCATTTATCAAATTTTCCAATGCCATTTGATAGTAAATTCTATTACCATTTATCATTTGTCTTGCCACTTGACATTTTTCTTAGTCCAAAAATTACCCCAAATTTTCAAAAATTTTCCTAAAATTTTCCAAAAATTCTAGATCAACAATTACACTCTCCAAATCAATTTTCAATACAAACAAACCATAATTCTCAATAACAATCACATTTATAAACAATTATACCCGGAATGTCATTGAATACATGTACAATCATTTTAATGTGCAACAATTCACTATTCACTTATATGCATATGTCACATTATGCATGTGCATGAAAAGAATGCATTTCTAATCTCTTACTGATCACTCATATTTACTATTCTAACCTTCCCACAGATAATGGGATGTTACTTGAATCATGCGAGTAAGATCCATGAGAATTTAATATATATGTAATTGTGAACGAGAGCTCTCATTTGAATATATAGGGAATTAAATTCTCTTCTTTTGTGATTATAATTCCTACCATATGAATTGAAAAATGATATTCTGTTGATAAAATATGCCTGCAAGAATTATAAACATGTCCATATGATTGTATGGTGGCCCATACTGATCATGAGATTGTTTACGTATGATTGTATGGTGGCCCATACTGATTATGAGATTGTTTTATGTCATTTTGATGATTAAGAGGCCTATATAAATTAAAAAGATGTTGGTGTGGCTTTGCTTGAAAATTGTGTCAACTTTTTTTTCCAAGTAGACTATGCCTTCTAAGTTTAGAGCATGAACCATGAAATTTTTAGCATGGGATCTAAAAGATGATTAAGCATTCGGATCTTTATGTTTATAATTGGAGTCTAGGTAATAAATCATCATTATGAATATTTTTCTCATTTACAAAATTAATCATGGCCTTAGATGGTGAACTTTATAAGTATAACCAATTTATGCATATCATTTGACATCTTTTTAGCTCTGAGCATGCATTATAATTTTTCACTATCTAAAGAGAACTTAGATAATGATGCTTTGAAAACATTAATCTTCTGTGTTAATGCGTTATTTTCATGTAATAAATCATTATCATTGTGATTAATAACAAACACACAATTAGATTCTATCATGTAATGAATTTTATATTTCAATTCCCCATTCTTAATCATGTATAAATTTAAAGAGTTTTAAATTCTCTTTATATTTGAGAGATCTCTTTATATTTGAGAGATAAGTTCTTCCTTTCATTGTAATAGATTATACTCATTCAACTAACTCATCATACTAAATTTCAATAGTAATCATCATTCTTTGCATGAAAATTTAAGCAAGAGTGATGGGAATCAACATCGACTCGAGCTAATTAAGCTTTTACATAAGGGAGGCGTAAAGAGGGGCTTAGACAACTTGCGAAACTTTTAAATTAAGCATTAAAATAAGATGGAGATCCATTAAAGGACTTTAATTACCTTCATAAGGTGTGGAGCAAAGAAGGCCAAAGAAGCTCTTAAAGATTTAGTGGCAAATCTTTATGTAAGGAGTGGAGTTTTGCTTCTTTTAGAGGATGAATCAAAGTCCACAATGTTGATTCTAACTTTAAGAAAAGGGTTACAAGATGTAACTAATTCCATATTTAGAAGTACATTGTTGTTAGTCTCTCATTAGGTTTGCAAACTGCCTAAGTATAAGCAAAATGACAATAGAGTTGAACTTATAATTAGTGGCATACTTATTTTTTTATTTGTACACTAAGAATGTTAAAATGAAATTGAGATTGTTTGGCCTTAAGATAGATGCTAGAAACGTATATTAATTAGTTAAAATTTTATCATTTCAAGATTTTTTTTACTCTAGTTTTATGGTTTTATACCTATAAAAGAATTTTCTTTTGATTATAACAAGAACTTATCATTATTATTGTTGAACAAAAAACCTCAGAGAGGATTTCTTCAATCCTTCTAAAGTAATTTTTGTTTTAGGTTCCCTAAAAACTTAGGATCTAGTTTAGCTTATTAGTGGTGATAAAAATCTATAATCTTATCACTTCAAACCTTTTTTTTTTCTAGAGAGTGGTGAGTTATATCCTTCTTATTATGTTTTTATATCCTTGTTATTGAATCAGCCTAGTTTGATAAAATGATCCTTGGTCATGTTCATATTAATATTAGATCTCACTAAAACTATTGATGATGGTCGTATTATAATTTGGTACCAGAACCATCTTTTATTATCAGGTTTGTTCTTAACATATTTTTGTTTACATTTTCAATATTCTTATATCTTTATTTTTTACATTAATTTTTTCTATTTATGGACAATATTTGTTAAAAAATAGTTCATTTTTGGGTTCTTCTTTCATATTTCCTTGATCTTACAAATTAATAAAGAAATCTTATTTATTTGTTGTCTCATTTTTCCTTATTGTTTAATCCATTCTTACAAGTTCTTATTCTTCTTTCCTATTCGCTCAAAATAGGTTTTTAGAGCTTAATTTCTTGTTATGATTTTTTCATATTTTTTGTCCTTTTGTTACTTTTCTTTATTTTGGTTTTCAATCTAATTGGCTTCTTTAGGAGTTATTTGACAAAAAAGAGAAGATTTAATTTTTTTAATTTAGATTTTGTAGTTTGCAAAAAAACCTTAAGTCAAGTCTTTAGGTTATGAATTGAGTGAACTTTGAGAGGAATATATAAAGGACTGCTTTTTCTACTAATGTTTTCTTGTAGGTACATTATAACTCAAACCTAAATCAAGAACTTGTTTAAAGATAAATAAGTAAGTGATGAGGAAAGATTGGGGCTAGATTAGGATTCGATCATGAGCATCATACAATGAAAATATAAGCAAATTCTTTGATAATTTAATGAAGTTAAGGATATGTTAGGGAAGCATTTAGTAGTCAAAATTGGCCTACAACATAACCCATCCATATTAGCTAGGATGAACGATTTTGAGGCATATGATGAGGTAAAGACTATTCTCAACTATTTGAGAGACACCTAAGGGGTGATAGAGGAGAAAGAGATAGAAAATGAGGTAGAATTGGAAGACAAGGAAGGGCAAGATTTGAAATAAGTTATGAAAGAGAGTATTAAAAAGAGTGGATAATAATAGGGATAATTACCAAAAAAAACCCAAACTTCCGCCAAATTTTCAATTATAGCCTAAAATTTAAAAAGTAGCAATAAAATGCCTAAGTTACCAATTTGTTCAATTATAGCTCGAACTTCAAAAAGTAACAATAAAATGCTCAAGCTTTCAATTTTTTCAATTCCAGCCTAACGTTAGTGTTTTTGTTTAGTTTGATGATGCGACTTGCAATATGTTTCATAAACCTTAACTATTAATACATATTAGCCAAAATTAACACAATAAATGAAGATTAATTAAATGATGTCATTTAATCACATAATTAAAACGAGGTTGTTATTTAAAAATGATCTAAATTAGATTGTGTAGCCTTGATGACCTTATGCTTTGGTTTCAGTTTTTCCCTTCTTTTTCAATTTGTTCTTTTGACACCTTCACTCTTCGATTTTCAGATTATGCAGCCGCGATGCCCTCACACTAAAAGCATTAGGAGAACGAACTAAAAACAAAGAGCTTACTGATTGAGTACGTTGTAATGCGAGAGCAGTTTGGGGTATCAAAATAACAAATAGTAAACAAAGGGTTGAGGGCATCAGGAGAACAACATATAACATCAGGCTATAATTGAAGAAAATTGAAAGTTTGAGCATTTTATTGCCACTTTTTGAAGTTTTGGCTAGAATTAAAAAAAATTGACAATTTGGGCATTTTATTGTTACTTTTTAAAACTCAGGCCATAATTGAAAAATTGACGAAAGTTTAGACTTTTTTGGTAATTAACCTATAACAATATAGGTAGCATCAAGATGACCATATCACTTTTTATAAGGGAGCCATATCCAAATGACTATTTAGAGTAGGAGAAGCATATTGAGCTATTTTTTATTGCTATAATTTTTTAGAAGAGAAAAAGATTAAACTAATTACTACAAAGTTTAACAACTAAATGATATGTTATTAAGAACAATAAATTCTCTCTAAAAGGAGTAACCAAGAGATGCCTATCAAAACTTAGGAGTATATGAAGATGGTGATGAGAAAATGTTTTATACCAAGTTCCTATTATAAAGATCTCTACCAAAGGTTGCAAACATCAACTTAAGGTTTCAAAAAGTGTATAGGATTATCATGAAGAGATGTAGATTGTCATGGTTAGGTTGAATATGGAGGAAGCTTAGGAAACAATGATAACTTGATTTATTTATGAGCTCAATGGCATAGACCTACACTACTATGTGAAGTTTGAGGATATGGTGCATATGACCATGGAAGTATAAAGGTAACTTAAAATGAGGTATTTAACCATTTTGATTTTTCTAATTTAGATTCTTCATCATGGAGCAAAGTAGGGTGTAAGTAGGAAGAAAAAGCTTTGTTGCGGTCTAAACAAAATAATTAAATTCTATCTAGACCAATTAGAGGCAAGTGCATCCCGTCGATAAGTAATATAAAACAGTAAGAACCGGATATCGTACCTAAGGGAATTTTAATAAATAAGACAATTAAATTAAACCATAAAAAATTACTCGGACGATCAAGAATTGATTGATGTGAAAATAAAATAAATTTAAGTAAGCAAATCAAGGAAATATGCAGAATGCAAGGTATGAATTAAAATGACTAGATTTAATCAAATGGCAGAAAGCGGTTAAGGTATTAAATTTCGATTGGATTGGACACTAAAAATAAAATTGTAACGGTGGATTGATTTAGGAAATACTTCACTTAAGCAAGTCGAACCCAATGTTCATGGATGTTCCCTTCTCTTTTAAATCCACGCTACCCATTTGGTTCATAGATAATTCGGAATAAAAGGCAT
Organism: Erythroxylum orinocense; assembly: GCA_025531955.1. Classification (NCBI taxonomy): domain Eukaryota; kingdom Viridiplantae; phylum Streptophyta; class Magnoliopsida; order Malpighiales; family Erythroxylaceae; genus Erythroxylum; species Erythroxylum orinocense. Next base: position 8,958 of record JANZLX010180488.1, read on the forward strand.
TCAAAACAAGAAGCCTAAAATTAAGTTCGTTAATCCTAGGTATCCTCACACAAGATTCTAAGGTTGGTCTACTCTTTAGTCTCAAGTATGTCGCTTGATTAATTTTCCAACAAATTAAGTCCCATTGGTTGTGGCATTCAATCATCTAAGGTCTTAATCTAGGTGATCAAGCCAAATTAGGACTAAATATGCATTCAATCAAGCAAAAATCAATATCACAAATTATCCTAATCCACTATCAATCTTAACCTTAACCAAAAAGAAAAACTTACTCACACATATTTATCAATGTAACATAAACCATGGTCATAATATATGTTTGCATTGATTAAATCCTCACAATTAAAATAAATAAAAAATAATAAAAACAATAAATTTAAAAACACTCGATATATAATCTTCGAGAGAGATGGCTGTTGTTGTCCAAAAAAAAATTCTTGAAGGTTGACCTTTTTTACTGCCGCCGTTGATTCTACCTTTTGTTCATGCAAAACCATGAAGCTCTCTTTGCTATTGCAGGTATCTCCCTCTTTTGTTACTGTTCATTGACATGACAAATAAAGTTTGTGTCACCTTATTCATGCACGTCCCTTCTCTACTGTTTGCTCCTTCTCTTCACGTTTTTGTTAAAGCTCCAATAACAGACCAACAACGCACCTCTCCAGCTGCTTCCACATTGCCACCACCTTCTTAGACTCAACTAGGTGCTGTTGCGTTTGTTCTCTACCCACTAGCTAATGTGTTGTTCTGTCCGGTTGCAACGTTGGTCTTTATTCCAGCTTCTTCAACTCTTATCCTGCAACGTAGTTGCTACTGGTTTCGTTGCCACCTGTTGCTTCAATTTTAGCCCCCCATCTGGTTCATTAACGTGAGTGGATGGAGAGCCTTGAGTGGGACGTAACGTGAGTAATCTTTGCTAACATGTATGTTGTCCAGCTCTCTTATGTGAGTTTTTAGAGTTTATGATTTATGGGTGGTCTATAATGTGTATCTTTTTGGCTGGTGGTGCATGCGTGTTTTATAGAGGCAGCCTTGGGAGTATCTTCTTTTGCGTCAGTTAAGCATGGAGGCTACTTTTAGAGGAAAGATATGCTGGTGTGCTTCCACCTCTTACTTTCTTCTTCATATCTAGCTTTTAACGTGTCTCTCTCATATGTGTTTGGAGTAATAGTTTTTTTTTTTGTATAAAGTGGAGGCTACTATTTTTATGGAGTCTGCATGCATCTCTCTTGGATGGCTGCGTTGTCTCTTGTGCATGGAGGGCGTGATTTTTTTTCTTCTCTCCATTCTACACTACAAGCTGCTTATTGTTTTTCTCTTGTTGTCTGCATCTACTTTCTTCCCTTCATTGTCTACACCGCCACTAGCTGTTGCTATTTGTTTCTTTCCTATTCAATTTCCACACCTCTCTCTAATTGGTTTTATGTCTTGAATAATTTTAGTCCCTCTGCTTTCTCATGCACAACTCTCCTTTTTATCTTCCAAAAATGTTAATGTTTTTATTCATCTAAAGGTGCCTAAATTAATAAGAAATAGCTCTTAATTAGTGCAATTTAAATATTAAATGGACAATAGTTTAGCAAATTATGTATCAAAAATTAATACAAAAATGTCCATTAACAACACCTCCACACTTGAATTGTTGCTTGTCCTCAAGCAACTTACTTAGGTTACAACCAACGTATTCTATCATTTCATTTTCAATGAAAATCAAGTGTTTGCAATCCCTTAAAATTTGGCGAACTCAAGTATCAAGCTACTTCATGTATCATAATATTGTCATCAATGCACATAAACAAAATCAAAGGTAGATATCTTTGATCAAAAGCAATCACAAAATTAAAATGAACTTTTCTCACAATATTCACTCATGTCACTCAAATGTATAAGGGTTGTGTTTTACTCAAAACTTCCTTTAAGAGATTACACTACCATAGGCTTCCAAATTCACCCATTTTTCACTACATAGAGTACATGCTATCATGAATCAAAAGGGCTTTTATTCAGGGTTATAATGGGGTTTAGGTTAAGGTGAGGTAAAAAGAACAAAGGCTACTCACAAGTATTCACAAAGTACTATGTGATGTGGGACAATCAAAAAGAACTTTTGTACTGTACAAATAGAAATATGGGACTACAACTACTCATCACTATCAAATGCTACTATTTTGATCTTTTTTTCTTATCTTCTTTTTTGTTTTTTTGTAGAAATAAACATAAAAGATTTTGTTTTTGTTTTGTTAGTTCTTTTTGTAGCAATAAACATAAAGAAGATAGTAATAGTACAAATCAACAACAACTAAGTAGAAGTACCTCTAAAACATCTCAGAATAGCGTATAAAACAAAAGTCCCTAAGTCAAAGACATCAAATACTTAGTACTTCATTCAACTTGTGAAAGGATAAGGTTAAAAGTTTTCAAGTTTCAATTTAAAGTGATTAATAAGAAAATAACAAGGTCAAAGGCTCAAAGGGGGTAACAAGGGAAAAATGATTTTTTGGGTTATTTAAGCTGAAGGTTAAAAACAAAGAAGGCCTTTATCATGTCCATAACGCATGTAACTAGCAGTATAAAACAGGTTCAGAGCAAGTTCTGAAGGTAATCCACATAGGGAAGCATCACATACAACAAAGAAAATAAATGACTATAAAATGTAGTCATATGGCTCAAGACCTCACAAATGTTTAAATGAAAATCCATCAAAATTTCATACATTGCCTCATCACTCGGCATCAGTTATTGACTAAGTTTATGCAATTGACGCCTATAATTAATCCACATGGTTCACTATCCTCTCAAGCTGCCTATTCCAAGTTCATATAAACAACTCAATTTTCCATCTAACTATTTTGACAGAATCATATGGTCAAATTCATCACAACTAGGACCCAAGTTAGTTATCAAAAGAGTCGCAACCATTCAAGTGTGTATCTCTCAACATCAACATCTATATCATCAGCAAGCACATAAACTCAATTCCCCCCCACACTTAATATGAACATTGTCCCCAATGTTCAAGTAGTCAACAATCAAACATAAAGAGAGGAAAGAGAAAGAAGATACTTCCCTGAAGAAAAATCAGCCAAGAACTTTTTGCCACCAACCACGCAAACCTAAAGAAAACTCAAAACAACTCAAATAAATGCATTAAAACAAATACAAAAGAAACAACGAGAAAATAAAAGAAAGAAAACTACAATCCTACTGGACAACATGCATAACGATCAAGGAGGCAAAATGTCATGAAGAGCCAATCGCTCCTCAGGGTTATCCACAAACCTGGGCATATACAATTTAGCTCGTTGTCCATTTACCTTGAAAGAATTTTCATGTTCTCGTTTTACCTCAAGGACTCCAAAAGGAAGGACTTGGATAACAGTGAATGGACCATACCACCGCGACTTAAGCTTCCCTGGAAAAAGACGAAGACGGGAGTTGTAGATCAATACCTGGTCGCCTACCTTAAAGTCTCGGT
>JANZLX010180669.1:0-12421 GCA_025531955.1 Erythroxylum orinocense
GGCACTTATGAGCAACACAAGGGATGAAGAGTTTAAGAAGTCATTGGCCCTCAATCAGCCCAAGTCTATTCAAGAGACAAGAAATCGGACGAACAAGTATATCCAGCTTGAGGAAGTGTTGAAAAACACAAAACGTAGAGCAGATGACTGCAGGCTGAGTGGCAGAGCAGATGACTCACAAAAGCGACAGAAGGATCAATCGAGTTGGAGAAAGCAGACCAATCGACAAGGACAAAGATGAGAATCCTTCACCTCGCTCAATAGGCGATATGTTGAAGTATTGGCAGCCATAAGAGCAGATGGGGAACCCCTCCGAGAATCCAATAAGTTGAAAACTACCCTCAAGAAGAGGGATCCTGATTTATATTGCCGCTTCCATAGAGATGTCGGTCATGACACGGAGGATTGCTAGGACTTGAAGAAAGAAATTGAACTCCTTATCCAAAGGGGAAGGCTAGGCAGATTTTTGAAGTACGAGAAAAATACCGATCGAGATAGTGAGGGTAGAATCGATCGGTCAGAAAACTGGCGAAAGCCTTGGAGACAAAAAGACAAGAACAATGGGGGGAGGCAGAACAGGAATACGGACGACCGACGTGACACGAGAGCATAGTCCAGAGTAAGAAGTGATAGAAATGTCAGACAGAAGGATGACTAACCGGTTAGGGTCATCAACATGATTTTTGGTGGTAATGCAGCAGGAGGGTCGACCGCTAAAGGTAGAAAGAGGTATGCCAGGCAGGATTTGTCAGTGAAGAAAAAGAAGCAAAACGACGAGGTGATCTCGTTAGACGAATCTAATCTGGATGGTATTAACTATCCCCATGATGATGCATTAGTGGTCAACTTTAATACAGATGGCAATGAGGTGAAACGAGTAATGATTGACACTGGCAACTCGGTCGACCTACTCTATTACGATGCGTTTAAACAAATGGAGATACCGGAGGACGGACTACTGCCAATAGAGGGACCCATCAAGGGAGTAACAGAAGCGTCGACCTACCCATTTGCCCGAGTCTTCCTGAATATGAAGTTTGGGAAAAAGCCATGTCAGATAGAAAAGAGCATTGAATTCTTGGTGGTAAAGTTTGGAGGAGCTTATAATGCAATAATTGGACGAGCCACTCAGAACGCCCTCAGAGCAGTTGTCTCAACCTACTATCAAGCAATAAAGTTCCCAACTCCCCATGGCATTAACATTGTTAGGGGTCAGCAGAGAATTGCTAGGGAATGCTACTTGGCGGAAACAAGGACACTTGATGGAGCGGTCGTCTTGACAAGTTCTCTCGATGTGAGAGCTGATGAAGAAACTGAGCGGATGAACCTTGTGGAAGAAACTCAGCGAGTTGTATTGGATGAAACAGACCAGTCCAAATTCACAAATTTAGGTTCCAAACTTACAAAAGACCTGGTCAAAGAAATCACGGATTGCTTGGTAGAAAACAGATCGGTCTTTGCCTGGGTACCGAGCGACATGCCCGGAATTGCTCGATCGGTAACATCGCACTCCCTCAGTATCCGAACAGATTGTAAGTCAGTCATATAGAAGAAGCGATAGCACAGCAAAGAGGGGCAGGAGGTGATCGAGAAAGAGATAGAGAAATTGCTTGATGCTGGGTTCATTCAAGAAGTCAAATACCCTGAATGGCTGGCGAACGTTGTACTCGTGAAGATGAAAAATGGAAAGTGGAGAATGTGCATTGACTTCACCGATTTAAATAAAGCGTGCTCAAAGGACAGCTTCCCCTTGCCCAAAATCGATCAACTGGTAGACTCCACGTTAGGGCATGAACTCCTCAGTTTCTTGGATGCTTTCTCAAGCTACCATCAGATCCAAATGAGTCTCGAAGATGAAGAGAAGACGACTTTTATAACCGACCAAGGCACGTACTGCTAGCAGGTGATGCCGTTCGGTTTGAAGAATGTAAGGGCCACTTACCAGCGGCTCGTAATGGAAGTCTTTAAGAAGCAGATCGGTCGATCGGTTGAGGCCTACGTGGATGATATGGTGGTCAAAAGTAAGACGGTCATTGAGCGTGTGAAAAATCTCAAAGAAGTCTTTCCAACCCTCGATAAGTTTCAGATGAAGCTGAATTCGAAAAAATGCGTCTTTGGTGTGGCATTCGATAAATTCTTGGGATTCATGATTACTCAGAGGGGGATTGAAGCGAACCCAGAGAAGATCGAAGCCATCATCCAGATGCCCTCACCGCGATGCTTGAAAGATTTTCAGATATTATCCGAGCGAATAGTTTCTTTGAGTAGGTTCGTCTCTAGGATGGGGGATAAGTGCCTCCCGTTTTTCAAAATTCTGAGAAAAGCGGATGTGACCCAGTTTCAATGGCCGGATGAATGCGAAAGAGCATTTCAACACTTGAAGCAGTATCTGACCAGTCCACCCATTTTGCAAAGCCCCGTTGAGGGGGAGAGTCTGATTATTTATTTGGTAGTCACAGAAGGGGCGATTAGCGTAGTCCTCGTTCAATCAGAGGTTAACGAACAATTTTCGATCTACTATGTTAGTAAAGTGCTGAACGGACCAGAAACGCAGTATGTATCCATTGAAAAGCTGGCCCTTTCATTGATACCCGCAGCGCGAAAACTCAAGCCCTACTTCCAGAGTCACACCATCAAGGTATGGACTGACCAACCCCTCAGGCAGTGCCTTCAGAAGCCCGAAACCTCTGGGCGGCTGGTAAAATGGGCAGTAGAGCTGAGGGAGTTCAAGATACACTATAAGCCGCGGACGACGATCAAAGCCCAAGTATTGGCGGATTTTGTAGCAGAAATGAGTCAACCTACCTCGAATGAACTACACCCTACTTAGAGCTTATTTGTTGATGGATCATCTAATGCTGAGGGATGCGGGGCAGGAGTGGTCTTGATCAGCCCACACCAGGATGAAAAGGTGGAGTATGCTCTCAGATTGGAATTCAAAGCATCCAACAATGAGGCAGAATACGAAGCTTTGTTAGCTAGGCTTCAGTTGGCAAGAGAGATGGGGGTGAAACATTTAAAGGTGTACAACGATAGCCAAATAGTAGTCGGTCAGGTCACGGGGCAGCACGAGGCCAAAGGGAACAACATGGTTAAATATTTGGAATTGGCGAAGTAAAAGTTCAATAATTTTGAAGAATACTCGGTCAGCAGGATAGAAAGGATGCAAAACGCTTGGGCAGATGTGCTTTCCAAAATGGCTTCCGATCGAGATACAAAAAATAACATTCTGGTCGAGCGGCTAGACCGGCCTAGCATTCAAAAAACCAATGAAGTCCTTAAAGCAGATGCCGAGCGATCAAATTGGATGGAACCGATCAGACAGTACCTCCTTGAGGGAACAAAACCGGAAGAAACCTTGGAGGCCAAGAAACTAAGGGTAAAGGCGGCCGAATATGCGATCGTTAATGACACCCTGTACAAACGATCTTATGACTGGCCACTACTACGTTGCCTGAACGAAGAAGAGGCAGAGCAGGCAATGGCTGAAGTCTACGAAGGAATGTGAGGAAATCACTTAGGAGGCAGAATGTTGGCTCACAGGTTGATTAGACAGGGGTATTACTGGCCGACAATGAAGAAACACTGCCAAGAGAAAGTTAACCGATGTGAGGCTCGCCAAAGAAACAACAACTTGTCTCACCAGCCGACTGAGCGGATGAAAATTTTGAGCCATCCTATCCCCTTTGCTTAATGGGGAATGGATATACTAGGACTTTTTCCTCTTGGTCCAGGGCAGAAGAAGTTTTTAATAGTGGCAGTTGAATACTTTACCCTATGGGTAGAAGCGGAAGCGGTCGCCACTATTACTGAGCAAAAAATTGAAAACTTCGTATGTAAGAACATATTGAGTCGTTTTGGGATGCCCATGATCTTGGTCACAGACAACGGTCGGCAATTTGACAATGATAAGTTCAGAGATTTCTGCCAGCGACTGAAGATCAGGCTCCAGTTGACTTCAGTGGCTCACCCTCAAAGCAACGGTCTTGCAGAAAATACCAACAAGAAGATAATGAGCGCTCTCAAGAAGCGCTTAGATGGACGCAAGGCGTGGATAGACGAATTAGATGAAGTGTTGTAGGCATACAGAACTACCCCAAATGGAGCCACAAGAGAAACCCCGTTTAGGATGACCTTTAGGGCAGAAGCTCTAGTCCCAGTAAAAGTGGTACTGCACAACCAGAGAGTTTAGAGTTACGATGAAGAGTGGAATAACGAAGCTCGCAGGGCAGAACTTATGCCCCTCAGTGAAGACAGGGATAGGGCAGTCGCTCGTTCAGAAGCCATCAGATAAAAAGCAACAAGTTTTTACAATAAAAAGGTAAGGCCGAGGGATATAAAGATCAGTGGCTATGTTCTAAGAAAGGCCGAGACGGCTGGGAAACATCCTGGAAAGCTCGTACAGGCATGGGAAGAACCCTATCAATTGGTTAAACAAGCCGAACACGGCTCTTACATCCTGCGCGGCATTGATGGCAAGATTCTACCGAGGCCCTGGAACTCTCAAAACCTGAAGACGTTTTATCAATAGATAAGCTTTGTTTTATTTATTTCTTTATCTTGTACTTTATTGCTGCTTATACATTTGTAGTGGGCACCTTTTCCCTGGCCTTGTCATTCAGGATTTTTAATGGCCCACACCCTAATCAACATCAATAAAGGGTTTCAAGTTTCTCGGCAGAAAGAGTCTTGTCAAAATGAGCTAAAACGAAAAAATAAGCTGATTGCCATCGACATTTTTCGGCCAGGTTGCCAAGACGGGATCTTGGAACCAGGCGATACTGAGAAAACAATCTCGAATCACTCGGCCTCGATATTTTTCGGCCAGGTTGCCAAGACGGGATCTTGGAACCAGGCAATGCCGAGAAAACAATCTCGGATCGCTCAGCATCGACATTTTTCGGCCAGGTTGCCAAGACGAGATCTTAGAACCAGGCGATGACAAGAAAATAATCTCGGATCGCTCAGCCTCGACATTTTTCAGACAGGTTGTCAAGACGGGATCTTAGAATTAGGCGATGCTGAGAAAACAATCTCAGATTGCTCGGTCTCGACATTTTTTGGCCAGTTTGCCAAGATGGGATCTTAGAACCAGGCGATGCCGAGAAAACAATCTCAGATTGCTCAGCCTCGACATTTTTTAGCCAGGTTGCCAAGACGGGATCTTGGAACCAGGAGATGCCGTGAAAATAATCTCGGATCGCTTGGCCTTGATATTTTTTGGCCAGGTTGCCAAGACGGGATTTTGGAACCAGACGATGCCGAGTAAACAATCTCGGATCACTCGGCCTCGACATTTTTCGGCCAGGTTGCCAAGACAGGATCTTGGAACCAGGCGATGCCGAGAAAACAATCTCAGATCGCTCGGCCTTGACACCACTCGGCCAGGTTGTCAAGACAGGATCTTGGAACCAGGCGATGCCAAGAGCCAAAATCTTGGATCGCTCGGCCTCGGTATTGTTCGGTCAAATTCTTTCAAACCTAACGACTGATCGGCTTATATTGAACGCACTAGTTCGCTACATGCTATTCGAAAAGTCAATCTCTCATACAAAGCTAATGACAGTTTAAAGCTTCATTTACAGAACTAACAAGCCAACGAAGGATAAAAATAAGATTTTTTATTTTATTATATCTTTATTCTGGTCATAAGCCCGACCAAATGAGCTTCGAAGGAGGAAAAAAGTCATTTTCTTTCCCCGATGGGAGGGAAAGAGCCAACAACCCTAACAATAGGAGAAGTAGCCTCAGAGGCCGGCAAAGCAACCGAGGCAGGATCGGGGTGTGCAGGGAGAACCAGAGAGACACTTTCATGAGCTTGCTCCTCCTCTTCATCTGAGTTGAGGTCTAGCATTTCATCCGGTAATGCCTCTCGCTCTCTCTCAGCTATCTCCCTCACCTCCTCAATGGCAAGGTCGAGCTCCGAAGGAAGCAACGGCTCGGTATAATCCTTGAACGAAGGACCATCCGACCCGTCGGGGACGCAAACGCTGTGGAAATTCTTCAGGATGAAAAGAGCCAAGTCACAAGCAAATTCTAAGCACTCCTCGTGTAAGAACCGCTCTTTCCATCGCTTGATCGCTTCAATCCTCTGCTCTTTGATGGAGCCTCGCAACTCCACAAGTCTGTCTTCAGCCTTTACTTTGTCCATCACCGCCTTGTGACAGTCATGGAGGACCTTTAAACGAAGCTCCTTCTCCATTTTTGCCTCAGCGTTGGCATCCAGCACTTCCTCCCGCAACGCCCGGCACTTGCTCTCCAGCTCATCCCTGGAAGCAACCACTCTGCTCTTCTCCTCCTCTCCCGAAGCGAGTTGAGCTCTCAGAACGCTCTTGTCTTCCTCCAACACACTCTTCTCCTCCTCCAATGAAGAGAGCTGAGCTCGTAAAATTTCTTTCTCCTCCTTCGCCTCGGAAAGCTCAGCTCTCAAAGCGCGGACCTACTCGAGAAGATCTTTAACCTCCTGGTCCAGCGATTGGTTAATCCCATCGAGCTGATCGATGCATTGATGCATCACAGAGGCGAACGCCAGATCCCTGGCACAGCCGCGTATGAGACTGGCCGATAGCTCCTGATTATCCAACGTATCAATAAACTTTTCGTCTTCAGGAGGAACGACCTTCTGAGAAACTTGAAGAGCAACGCTGATGTCCCTGAGCGATGCAGTCTTACTTAGACTGATCGTGGACACCCACTTCCCAGGGCTAGCCCCTCGTTCGTTCCCTTTATCTTTGTTCGACCGGGACACACGCTCGTTCCTTTTGCCTTTGCTCAATTGGAAGGACGCCTCGTCCAATTGGCAGGACGATTGTTCAAGACTCCGGACGGTCTTCTTCCTCTTGAGCGATCGTTCCACCTCTTCCTCCGAAGTCGCTCGGTCCTCACCCTCCTGTTGGACCGGCAACGATGCAGGCTCGTCAGGTCGGCCCTCATTCGCTGGAAGGGCCAACAATGCCATAGATTGGTCAAGCATCGTCGGCTGAACGACGTCTTGGCCGCCCTCTGCCTCCTCCCTTTGCTCCTTGGCCTTCGAGGAAGATCTAGGACCTTTGCGCTGGCCTCCAGAACTGGAGGACCCGACAAAATCCTTGAGTTTTGCCATGGCTGCACAATTACAGAAACAGGGCAGTAGATCGAAACTAATACTTATGAATACAGTGAATAATTAAACTACGAGGAGTTAATCGGGAGGGGCAGTTTCCTCTTCTAGCTCGCTAATTCGAGGAGGGGGATCGATTAAAAATGCGTCGACTGATGTCCCTCCGCGATACCCCAGAACAAGACTGTCGAAACTATACCGACCGAGCGCCTGAATCTGATCGATCCCTTCCTGTTCCTCCTTAGTAAAGGACAAGTTAGAAATATCATTCCACCGCTCGGTCAGGGGATATCTCCACGGCCGGGATTCAAAGGAAGATCCCGGAGGCGTCACAAAGAAATACTTCATCCTCCAAGCTTGGACTTTTGAAGTTGTTCTAGTCGGAGGATAGCGTGCATCCCTATACTGGAAATGAGGGACCCCGGCCTCAGCACTTGAGCTCTGGTTCATCCTCAAAAAATGACGCAGGACACCGACCGAGGGCGGACACCCGAAATGGTGACACAACAAAGCCAGACCATTGATGAAGCTCCAACCATTCAGAGGAATTTGGCTTAGCCTTAGCTGGTAGTCGCAGCATACCACATCAACGATAGGGGCATACGGAAGCTTCATACCGCCGACCGAGAAAAAACTGTCTGACACAGCAAAATAACCCCCAAAATTGCTGTAAATTCACTCGCTCTTCCAAGCCAGCCTAGGACCCCAGGACGAAGGAATATTATGCCTAATGATCAATCGGTTAAACTCCCTATCGGTTATCGTCGATTCGTCTCTCGGCAGCTCTTCAATGACCAGCCCATCTTTCCGACCACTTGTCGTGACTTCCTCACTTCCCTTCGTCTCCAACACCTCCATTGCTTCCACCATTATTTCAAGTGGCCCAACTATTTGTAAATTCTGGGCCGCATCGAGTTCTCCGTTAAATCCCACAGGCGTTTGCGAGGGGGACCGGCGAGGAGACGATCAGAAGGGGAGGAGTTTGACGATATGATTGCAATAAAGAAATTTATAGGATGAGGGGAGGAAAGAGGACGTACCTAATTTAGTGACTGAGGTTTGGGATTTGAATGTCGGGGGAAAGAAAACTCTGATGACTGCAAGCAAAGAGATGAAAGAATAGGGAGAGCAGAGATTGAAAAATCGAACACGCAGAAAGTGAAGAAATGTGTCGATTCCAAGCATTTATAGTAGAAATCAACTGAGCGGGCGTTCCAACCAACGTTGGACACGTGGTGAAATCGGAGCGGAAATTGGATGCGTGGCACAATCTGAGCTATGGCAAATTAGGGTTGTCAGAGACTCGGAGTGGCGCAGCAGTTGAAAGGACGTGTGTGACAGCGGCACAACGGTTAAAAGGACGCTTCATTTCAAACGCATGACAGCTGCACAACGGTTAAAAGATGCTTCATCCACCAGTGGATGCGCGCCATGAGTAATGATTAAACTCAGTGCTTTTATTAGGCATATACACCCAATCGATCGATCCTACTTTTACGTTCGATCGATCGACCTTATCTTTACGCTCGATCGGTCGACCTTATTCTTTACGTTCGATCGGTTGACCTTACCTTTACGTTCAATCGGTCGACCTTATCTTTACGCTCGATCGGTCAACCTTATCTCTACGATCGATCGGTTGACCTAATTCTTTACGTTCGATCGGTCGACCTTATCTTTATGTTCGATCGGTCGACCTTATCTCAACGTTCGATCGATCGACCATATCTACGTTTGACTTTATGTACTCCTTCGACCCTTCTCCATGATCAGAATCGAGGAGTAGGGGGGCTTATGGTTGGGACGGTCGTGCTAGGCCCAGACTCAAGCCTAGGTGCAAACGGCCCATCCACAGGTGGTGACCTCCCATGCTTAAGTGAAGACTTAAACCTAGCAGGTATCTCTTCCTATATAAGGTGTTACCTCACCATGAGACAGGTACGATTTCCAAGAACCCTAGTATTCTTTATTCACTAGCCACCAAAACCCTTACAAAAGACTAACTTGAGCGTCGGAGGGGCCTACCGGCAGTCAACCCCCAGTGCGCCTTTATTGTTTTGCAGGAATTCTTCAGCCAAAGTCAACCAATCTCATGGATCCAAGCAACGACGTCCAACCCCAGCAGATTCAGACAGAACCACTCCGTATTAACGTATTAACAAAGGTTTTTGGTCCACTTTTGTTCACGCACACTCACTGTCTTCGTTGCTTTCTCTGCCACCGCTAACCTCTTCTCTTGTTTTTATGTATTGAATTTTTTAATAAGGGTTTTTGGTCCACCCTTATTCATGCACACTCGCGCTCTTCGTTCCTCTCTTTGCCGCCGCCCCACTCTTCTTTTCTTTTCTCTGTATTAAATGTGCCTTTGGGTCTCTTCTTCACGTTTTTAACCTCATTCACTTAAAAAGCCCCTTTTCTTTTTCTTGTCTTACCAAAATGTTAATGTTTTTTTAGGTGGCCAAAATGTTAACGTTCTTTTATTCTTACTTCCTTTGAAAGCTTTTCTTGATTTATGCTTTTAAAATTTTCACATTTAATATGTGCCTAAAATTAAAACAAATAACTCTTAATTAGTGCAATTTAAATATTAAATAGATAAGAGTTTAGTGAATTATGTATCTAAAATCAATATAAAATTTCCATTAACAACACTCCACACGAATTGTTGCTTGAAGAACGAATTGTTGCTTGTCTGCAAGCAACTTACTTAGATCACAATCAACATATTCTATCATTTCATTTTCAACCAAAATCAAGTGTTAGCAATCCCTTAAACTTCGACAAACTCAAGTATCAAGCTACTACATATATCATAATCTTTTCATCAATACACATAAACAAAATCAAAGGTAGATATCTTTGATCAAAAGCAAGCGTAAAATTAAAATGAACTTTCCTCATGATATTCACTCATGTCATTCAAGTGTATAAGAGTTGTGTTTCACTCAAAGCTTCCTCTAAGAGATTAGATTACCGTAGGCTTACAAATTTACCTATTTTTAACTACATAGAGTACATGACATCATGGATCAAAAGGGCTTTTACTAAGGGCTGTAATAGGGCTTAGGTTAATGTAAAGTGAAAAAGGCAAAGACTACTCATAAGCCTTCACAAAGCACTAAGTAACATGGGACAATCAAAAAGAAATTTTAAGATGTGCAAATAGAAACACGGGACTACAACTATTCATCACTATCCAATGCTACTGTTTGATCTTTTTCTTTAATTTTTTGTTTGGTTTAGTTTAGTTTTTGTTTTTTTATAACACTAAACATAAAAGAAGATAGTAGTAGCACAAATCAACAACAACTGAGTAGATGTACCTCTAAAACATCCCAGAACAACATATAAAACAAAAGTTCCTAAGTTAAGGACATCAAATACTTAGTACTTCATTCAACTTGTGAAAGGGTCAGGCTAAAAGGTTTTCAGGTTTCAATGAAATGTGATTAATATGAAAAACAAACAAGGTTAAAGGCTCAAAAGGGGCTAACAAAGGAAAAATAACTTGGTGAGTCATTTAAGCTAAAGGTTAAAAACAAAGAGGGCCTTTATCATGTCCATAAAGCATGAAACTAGCAGTATCAAACAGATTAAGAGCAAGCTCTGAAGGTAATCCACATAGGGAAACATCATATACAACAAAGAAAATAGATGACTATGAGATGTAGTCATATAGCTCAAGACCTCATATGTGCTTAGATGAAAATCCATCAAAACTCTATACATTGCCTTATCACTCAGCATCAGTTATTGACTAAGTTTATGCAATCAACTACTTCAATCAATCCATATGGTTCATTATCCTCTCAAGTTGCCTAATCCAAATTCATGCACACAACTCAATTCTCCATCCAACTATTTTAATAGAATCATATGGTCAAATTCATCAAAAATGGGATCCAAGTTAGCTACCAAAAGAGTCGCAACCATTAAGTGTGTATCTCTCAACATCAACATCAATATCATAAACATCAGCATGCGCATAATGTCAACCCCCTACATTTAATATGAACATTGTCCCTAATGTTCAAGTAGTCAATAATCAAACATAAAGAGAGGAAAGAGGAAGAAGAAACTTCCCTGAAAAAGAATCGACCAAGAACTTTTTGCCACCAATCACGTAAAACCTAAAGAAAACTCAAAACAACTCAAAGAAATGCATTAAACTAGAAAGAAACACAAAGGAAACAACGAGGAAAGAAAGGAAAGAAAATTACAGTCCTACTGAAAGGCATGCATTGCGATCAAGGAGGCAAAGTGTCATGAAGAGATAATCGTTCCTCAGAATTATCCACAGACCTGGGCATATACAATTTAGCTCATTGTCCATTTACCTTGAAGGAGTTTTCATTTTCTCTTTTTACCTCAAGGACCCCAAAAGGAAAAACTTCGATCACCTTGAATGGACCATACCACCTTGACTTAAGCTTCTCTGGAAAAAGACGAAAACGAGAGTTGTAGATTAATACTTGGTTTCCTACCTTAAAGTCTCGGTCGAGGATTTTCTTGTCATGCCTTCTTCACACGCTCTTTACACAACTTTGAATTGTTATAAGCATCCAAATGGAACTTTTCAAGCTCGTGAAGCTATATAACTCTCTTAGCACCTTCAGAAGACAAATCTAAATTAAGAAATTTAGTAGCCCAGTATGTATAATGCTGTGACTCAACTGGAAGATGACAAGACTTGCCATACACTATTCTGAATGGTGACATGCCTATGGGTGTCTTAAATGCAGCCCTATATGCCCAAAGTGCATCATCTGGCTTTAAAGACTAGTCTCGCCTAGATGCATTAACAGTTTTCTCTAGTATTTCTTTAATTCCCTGTTTGAGACTTAAACTTGCCTACTAGTTTGGGGGTGGTATGGAGTTGCAACTTTA
Organism: Erythroxylum orinocense; assembly: GCA_025531955.1. Lineage (NCBI taxonomy): Eukaryota > Viridiplantae > Streptophyta > Magnoliopsida > Malpighiales > Erythroxylaceae > Erythroxylum > Erythroxylum orinocense. The sequence goes on from JANZLX010180669.1 coordinate 11,987, forward strand.
TGAGTCACCCCTGTTGGGCCCCGATTCCTTTTTAAGTATGTTTTTTATGAAAATGATTTGTTTTAGAAAATACAAGATTTATAAAAATTTTTTAAATTATCTGAAAGATTTGAGTAATGTGTTTTATAAAAATGGTATACGTTTTGAGATATATTTGAAAGAAATGAATAGCATTCATTGTTGTGCATTGGATTGATTATATTGTGATGAATATGTGACTTAAGTGAATTGCATTAAATCTGTTACATGAATACATGTGAATAAATGCTTGTGTCATTTATGACACAATATGATGTTATGAGATGAAAAATGTGAAAATCAAGATTTTGAAAAGTGCCTTCGGGCAATCTGAATTCCGTTTTCGTTATGTGTTATGTGGGTTTGGTCAGGTCCCTTGTGAGTCAGTGCACTGTCTCTACCTGTTTATAGCCTTCG
>JANZLX010180688.1:0-12420 GCA_025531955.1 Erythroxylum orinocense
GCTCTCCGTGTAAGCAAAATTTCTACCGGGTCTCGTTGTTGTTAATTTAAATTTGACATATTAATTTCAAATTATATTTAAATTAATTTGTAACTTTTATTTGAATTGATATCTTAAAGATTTTTTTTGAGAAAAGATACCTTAAAGTTTTCAAATGCTTTATCATTAAAAAAATATAAAGTTAATAATTGAATGCAATTTAGTTTGCATTTTCCATAAATCTAAAAAGGGTCACAGACCAATTCACTCAAATTATCATAATAATCTATGGCTTACTGTTAATACTAAAATACATAAATGGCTAAGTTTGAAACGTTGTCATGGCATGTGTAGTACACTGAAAGAACTTAAATTTAACAAAACTAGTTTTAATATATCTAATATATCAGGTTTATATTATAAGGAATTTTTATATATTGGAAAAATTAATCTGAGAAATTTTTGGTTTCTTAATTTGTCTATGGTAATAAGATAAAAATCATTGTAATATGGCTCAAATAATAGCAACGTTTGAAAAAACATAATAGAAGTTAAACTCTATGTTATGAAAAACTATAACAAACTCCTGTTATATTTATCCTCATATATTTATCCACTTTAATAAATTATATTTATCCTAGTATATTATCTAAATTAATAGATAATTTCCGCACTCCCCTTAATTTGGAGCATAAATATCCAACATGCTCGACTTGCCAATCACATTATAAAACGCCCTTTTTGAAACTATCTTTGTAAGCACATCAACAAATTGATTTTACAAACTTGACATAAAAAAAACTAAATAATCTTTTGATATATTTTTTTCTTGACGAAATGTCTGTCAATTTGGTATGATCATGTTGTAAAGGATTTTGTGCAATCTCATTAACAACCTTATTATCACAATAAAGATTCATAGGTTTTGCATGCTCAATCCCCAAATATGATAGAACATACTTAATCCATAATAATTTACATATTCCATTAACCATACCTTGAAACTTAAGTACTACACTTGACGTTGCAACAACCTTTCGTGTCTTGCTTTTCTAAGTTATAAGATTTCCTTACACAAAAGTAAAATAACTAGATGAAGATTTTCTGGTGTTTAATCACTACTTAATCCACATTTGTACATCCTTCATTGTTAGAAACACTATTCTTTAAGAAGAATAAACCTTTTCTTAGAAAGCCTTTCAAGTACCTCAAGATTTGGTATACTGCATCCATATATTCTTCACTCGGTTAATGAAAAAACTTGACTAACATACTCAGTGCATACACTATACTCCAGTTTTAGTCGAGAGGTCAAGTATGTATTTTCTTTATGAAAGAGAAATTCCTTAATATGTCTTTACTACCTTAATACATAAGAAGTATTTAAGTTGTCCTAGGTCCTTCATTTCTAATTGAGTGGCTATGTTCTTGTAGGAGCTTCATCTCTTCACAGTCATCTCCCGTCAATATTATATCATCAACATTCACAATTAAAAACGTTACTTTACCTCCTTTGCATTTTATAAACAAGGTATGGTTTGCAATATTTGCCATGGGAGAATTAGATAAGGTATCTTATCCTTGCCCAACAATGGATCACATACTACCATCAACTTTGAAAACAATGGATTGAAGGGAAGGACTGATGAACTGTAATTAACTAGAATCTCTAATCACGTGGTTAAATGCACCTGTATCAATAATTTAGATATTTTTCCTACAAATTGTAGAGAAAACATTTGCCTTACCCATAATACCTAAAGGAGCAATATTTGCCATGGGCATTGACATTTCCTCTTTTTTAGATTCCACTTCATTCTTTGGACTACTACCATAGCCTTTCCAGTAGCCTTTTTTGTGGTTTTTTGAAAAGTCCCACTAGTCAGGATAGCTAATAATTTTATAACAACGTTGCTTTGAGTGACTTGTTTCAGCACAATAATCACTACTTGAGCCTATACAATGATTTTTTCAACCTGCAAACTTTATTTCTATTTGATGAACCAAGCTTCACACCAGGTGGAAGCTCTATGTATACGTCTTATTCTAGATCTCCATTGAGGAAAGCATTTTTAACATCAAACTATTTTAGGGGCCATTCTCAATTTGTTGCAATATAGATGAGAATGGAGATTGTATCTAGCTTGGCTATTGGTGCAAAGGTCTCTTGGTAATCCACTACATACTTTTGTGTATAACCTTTTACAACCAACCTTATTTTATACTTGTCGATACTCCCATCAGCCTTAAGTTTCACAATATATACCCATCTACACCCAATTGTTTTCTTTCCTTTGAGTAATAAAACAAGGTCTCAAGTAGAGTTCCATCTCTTCATTCATTAGCTTAATCCACTTTGGATCATTCAAAACTTCCTGTACATTACTAGGAACAAAAAACTAGATAATTGATTGAAAATAATGCATATGACTTAGACATTTTTTTGAGTAGAAACATAATTGTTGATAAGGTATTTGACTTTAGAGTTGAGATCAGGTTCATATTCTTTCTTTGACACACCATTTTTTTAACTTTGTGGGTATATCAGGAGAGGAACAAGAAACTCATTACTAGAATTATTAGATACTAGATTGGAGATTACTTGAGATTCGTCATTTTGGATATTTTGGATTGACATTTCGGTTAGTGATGTTAAAATAAGCAAGTCTGCATTACTAGGCTGTTCTTCTAGTTCGGAGCACTCATCTACATTACCTAGAATATCGATAACTTCGTCCAATTCTAAGCACTCATCCGTATTTCTTAATATGCCTTGTAATACATTCCCTTCACCAGTGTTCTTCACCTGAAAGGAAGACATTGAAACTCCCCCTAAATAATATTATTTTAACTCCCAAAAAGAGGCATCCAAGGTTACTTGAAATTTTGAGTTTGAGTATCATAACATCGATACCCCTTTTGAAAATTTGAATATCTAATAAAAACACATCTTTTTGCACAAGGATCAAGTTTAGTTCTCAAAATCTTAGGGATATGAGCGTACATTGTACAACCAAAAACTCTAAGTTTAAGGTTGGGAAGACGAGGAAATGAAAGTATGGATTATATTTTCTATTGAAAGTTTGAAAATCTAAAACCTGAGATGGTGATCTATTGATGAGATAAACTACAAATTTTACTACCTATCCCTAATAAAAATGTGGCATGTTCTATTGGACCCTGTTTTCGGAGCCCAACAACCGGACTCATAAACCTTGATCTTATTACCGTGCAGGGTTATTTGCTATTATTCCACCAAGTTGGTGTGCCCACACCAGTGAATCACCCCAATTACAACTAACCTTCTTCAAAGAAATTGTAACTCTAAGTCTCTAATTTGTTTTGTATCAAAAAATCATCCCAATAGGAGTTTTACAGCTCAGGATATACAAAACAAAACTAAAACGTGTTCATACCCCAATCATACTCTTCCAACCGACCTTTCACTTACTCTAATAAAAACTCTCTCAAAACAACCCCAAAAGATACAAATTTTCATGAAGAGATAGTAAAAGATGCTAGGAATCCGTTGCTTCAAGAATCACTTCATTTGGAGGTCGGATGAGGAAGTTATACCCGAAAGAATCGAAAATATTTATACCATCAATCAATTTGTACTTATCTTGGCGCAATTGCCATAACTCCCACTACAAATGTCGGATTGACTTCTTTTTTGAACGGTTTGAAGAATGCTTTAGGATCTACAACTTTCATGAATAACTCAAAGCGAGATTTAATCTCTAAAAGGATAAAAAATGGAACACGAAATATTAAGACGATACAGAAGGTCAAACTAAGACGATGAACAGTAACTAAGACAATGAATAGTAATATCGTCTTATATGAACAGTAACTAAGACGATGCAAAAGTCAAACTAAGATGAAGCAAAAGTCAAACTAAGACAAAGCAAAACTAAGATGATGAATAGTAACTAAGACGAAGCAAAAGTCAAACTAAGACGAATTAAAACTAAGACGATGAATTGTAGCTAAGACGAAGCAAAAGTCAAGCTAAGACGATGAACAGTAACTAAGACGAAGTAAAAGTCAAACTAAGACGATTCTAAATCACTTTCTACACTCTCCAGAGCATCTCCCCTTATAAGGACCATAACTTTTGACTTAGGTATCCAAAAATTTCGTGCTATATACCGTTGGAAAGATAAAAGAAAGACTTACAACTTTCTAGAAGATAACTTTGCCTAAATCAGCCTAGGTCAACCTAGAAATTTCCCTGAAGTCAATACACAAATTTTTCCTTTATGAAAACTTGGGAAACATGGAAAAAAACAAAATCATAAACCATTAGCATCAAAAGATCATAGTTTTAAAAAGCTTTAGTGGGCATTTCAAGCCCCCAATATATCAATGTTTCAAAAATCCCAAAATACAAACGATACATGAACAATAAATTGCTCAAAATGCAACGAAAGCCTTAGTTTCAAGATTAGCTTAAAATGCAACAACATTTCAAAAGTGGAGTAATGCCTTGGCCTTTGACTACTCAATCTCTTATTCATCACCTGCTTATGGGAAGGAAAGTGGGGATCTGCTTAAGGCTCGTGGGTAACACTTTTACAATCGGTAACAAGCAAAAATCATTGCAATAATCATTTTCATTGTAAAACTCAGATGAATGCATGACATGCGTACATCACTATTTTTAACTTATCAGGAACACATAGGCACATCAAATTGGTTCGGGTGGATCCAAAACTGAACGTACTACGCATTTCTACATAATGGTCTTGCGTAGCTGTGAACTTATGAAAGTTCATGAAGGAGCCCCATGCCACTAACGGATAGACGGGAGAAGCCTTTTTGTCAAAGTGCACTTGACTTAACTTAGGGGACCACCACAAACTCACATAACAAGTATTTCATGACTTGTACAACATAATGCCCATAGAGGCATATTTCGAAAACTTGTTTTCTTAGGCTTGATGCCCCTTTTTTAAAATCATCTTCATAATACACAAATATGTAACACATTTTTAAAACACTCAAAGAACAGTACATGCACATTTAAAAGTAGTTGAAACTCATTTATTTTCATTTCTTGAAAGAGTCATTAATGGCTTATTACTAAATCATAAAAATGTAACCCACCTGAATTTCTTGACTATGGCTTGCCCAAAAATGCCTCTTCTCTTGCTTCTTTTGTCCTTTTTAATTTTCTTCAACATTGACAAAAATCCCAAACTAAAAGAATTCAAAATTGGAAAACCCAAATAGCCAAATGCATGAAATTGATCCTGGAATACTTATACCCATATCTTTCCTAAGCTCTTTGAACCAAAAACCTTTTAAAACTCCAAATGATTAAAATCAACTTACCTTAAATCTTTACCAAACAATGGTTTTCTTGGCTTTAATGGAAGCTCTAATCTTCCTCCTCCCTTTTTCCTTCTACCTCACTCCCAAAATCCCTCCTGAAGGTTAGGCCCTCTTAAAGGTTGGGAAAAATCAAAACCTAACTTGCTCTTCTTTCTATCCCTAAACTCATGAAGCTCTCTCCCTTCTTTCTTTAATTTCTTTTTCTCTCTCTTTCAAATGCAAGACACCCCATTTTCTTCTCTTTTACACGATTAATGCTTGCATAAAGTTCCTTTTGCTCTTACTTTAATGCATTATGGTTTTTAAACTTAAGTGACTTGCCAAAATTGGCCTTACACTCTCCTACTACTTTAATAGTTCAAAGCCCTTAGCCCATGTCATATTATCTTACCCACATTAACATGCTAATCAATTCCAACATAACTAATCTAGCAAGACCTCAGAATTAATCTAATCATGCTTATAAATAAAAAAAATTTAGGGGCCAACATTTCTCATCCTTTTAAGAAAATTTCGTTCTCGAAATTCTTACCTGAGTTATTGAAAAGGTGTGGATACCTTTCCCTTATGGCTTCCAAGGGCTCCCACGTGACCTCTTCCACAGAATGATTTCTCCATAGGGCTTTGACCAGTTGAATTGTCTTGTTCTTGAGGACCTTTTCCTTAGTGTCCAAAATCTCCGCTAGAATCTCCTCATAACTCAGATCATCTCTCAATTGAACCTCTGTGGTCTAAATGATGTGGGATGGATTTGATCTATATCTCCTCAACATGGACACATGAAAAACGTCATGTATCTGTAACAATTCTGGTGGCAGCACCAACCTATAGGCTAGTGGTCTGATTCTCTCTACAATCTCATAGGGACCCGCATATCTCGGTCTTAACTTGCTCTTCTTGCCAAATCTCATGACTCCTTTCCAAGGAGACATCTTAAGAAATACTTTCTCACTAACTTCATATTCCATCTTCTTTTGATGTGCATTAGTATAACTCTTCATTCTATCTTGTGCTGCCTTAAGCCGTTGCTTAATCAAATTGACCTTATTCACTGTCATCTGTAGTAACTCTGGTCCTATCAATCTCCTTTCTCCTTCTTCGTCCCAACATATCAAAGTTCTACATCTCCTTCCATACAGTGCTTCATATGGAGCTATCTGAATGCTCGAATGGTACGAATTATTATAAGCGAATTTGACCAATGGCAAATGCTCGTCCTAAGCTCCTTTGAAATCCATCACACATGCTCTAAGCATTTCCTCAAGTGTTCAAATGGTCCTCTCAGATTGAACATCCGTCTGGGGATGAAAAGTTGTGCTAAAATTTAACTGGGTTCCGAGAGCTTCTTGCAAGCTTCCCCAGAAATCTCGAAGAGAATTAAGGATCCCTGTCAGAGACTATTGAATCTGGAACCCATGTAATCTTACTATCTCATCAATATACTTCTTGGCTAACATATGCAGAGAGTCAGTCGGCTTAATTGCCAAGAAATGGGCTAACTTTGTCAACTGATCAACAATGACCCATATGACATCATGTTTCCTACTAGTCTTAGGCAAACCCACCAGAAAATCCATAGTTACCCTTTGCCACTTCCACTCGGGAATGGACAATGGCTTTAACTTGCCTGAAGGTGCCTAGTGCTCAGTCTTGACTTGCTAACACACTAGACACTTGTTCACATATTCTGCTACATCCCTCTTCATGCCTTTTCATAAGAAATGTTCTTTCAGATATCTGTACATCCTGGTGCTACCTGGGTGTATGACATAAGGTGCATTATGTGCCTCATCTAGTATTTCATCTTTACTTCCTTGACATTCGGGATACAAAGTATATTTCCTACAATCATAAGTCCATCATCCCTCACTACCACTTCAGATTTCTTGCCATTCTGAATTTTTTCTCGGAGCTCACTCAATTCTGTATTCTGTGCTTGTAACTCCTTAACTTTCTCCCTGAGTATCGATCTCACTCTAAAAGTAACAACAATGCATTCAGGTTCCTTCCGTTTCAAACTTATCCTAAGCTTAGCCATCTCCTCTAATAGCGGCAGATAAACTGTTTGAACTTGAGCTATAGAGGATTTCCTACTCAAAACAACTGCCACTACATTTGCCTTCCCTGGATGGTACTCAATCATTAAATCATAATCCTTGAGCAACTCAATCCACCTTCTCTGTCTCAAATTCAATTATTTCTGGCTCAACAAGTACTTGAGAATTTTATAATCAGTGAAGATCCTCGTCTAAACCCCATATAGATAATGTCTCTAAATCTTCAAGGTAAAAATCACTGCTGCCAATTACAGATCATGAGTTGGATAATTCAACTTATATGGTTTCAGTTGCCGTGAAGCATAAGCTATCATCCTGTCTCCCTGCATCAATACACAACCTAAACCCTTCATTGAAGCGTCACTATACACTGTATACCCCTCATCTCCAGTAGACAAAATCAAAACTTAAGCACTTGTTAACCTGCGCTTGAGTTTTTCAAGGCTTTTCTAACATTCCTCACTCTAGATAAATTTTTAATTTTTCCTCAATAACTTAGTCATCAGAGCAGCTATCATAGAGAATTCTTCAACGAATCTCCTATAATATCCAGTCAAACTAAAAAAACTCCTCACCTCTGTCACTGTCTTGGGTGCATGCCAATTTACCACTGCTTCAACTTTTCTTGGATCAACATGTAACCCATCTTTCGAAATCACATGCCTAAGGAATATCACTTCATGAAGCCAAAACTCACATTTGCTGAATTTGGCATAAAGATCCCTCTCTCTTAATGTCTGCAACACAATCCTGAGTTGTTTCTCAAATTCCCTTTCACTCTTGGAATACACCAGAATTTCATCGATAAACATTATGACAGACTGATCCAGATACTCCTTGAAGACCCTATTCATAAGATCCATAAAAGCAGCTGGAGCATTGGATAATCCAAAAGGCATGACTAAAAAGTCATAATGTCCATACCGTGTCCTGAAGGCCGTCTTGCTTACGTCAGACTCCTTGATTTTGAGCTGATGATAGCTTGACCTGAGAATAATTTTGAAAAAGACCCTTGCTCCCTGAAGCTGGTCAAACAGATTATCAATTCGAGGCAGAGGATACTTATTCTTAATAGTCACCCTGTTGAGTCTCTGATAATCAATGTATATGCGCCATGTTCTACCTTCTTCTTAACAAACAGAACTGGTGCTCCCTATGGTGACGAACTTGGCCTTATGAACCCCTTTTCTAGTAGTTCTTCCAGCTGTTTCTTAAGCTCCTTCAGCTCTACTAGAGCCATTCTATATGGTGGTATTGAAATAGGTCCGGTTCCGGGCATCAAGTCAATGGCAAACTTGATTTCTCTCACCAGTGGCAAACCAGGTAAGTCCTCTGGGAACACTTCTGAAAACTTCCTCACCAATGGAAAATTTTCTAACTTCCCTTCATTCCCATCAGTGCCCGCAACATGTGCTAAGAAGGCTTCACACCCCCTTTCCATCATCCTGTTAGCTAACAAAGCAGAAATAATTCTTGGTGATGGTGTTTTCCTGTCCCCTCGGAAAATGACCTTCTGACCGTTGCCCATGTCAAATTCCACCTCCTTAAGGCTACAATCTAACTTTGCATGATACTTCTCCATAACATCCATTCCTAAAATGACATCTAGACCTTTCAACTCTAGAGGCAACAAGTCTACAACCAGTTTAGCACCCTTAATAACCAGTTCACAGTCCTTATGCACTCGACTGATTACCACATTCCTCCTTAGAGGCGTACTAACAAGAAAAGGACTATTCAAAGGCACTAAATTCACATCATGCAAGACCATGCTTGCAGAAACAAATGAATGTGTCGAACTAGAATCAATTAAGACATATACTTCAGAATTAAATAACTAAGCCATACCCGTGACAACTACTAGTGCGGTTGCAGCTTCCTCCCTGGTCATGGCGAATATCCTTTCCTGAGCCTGAACCTGAGCCTGACCCCTTAGCCTTCCTGGAGGAATAGCCATCCTTGCAGCTCCAGAACTGGCCACCCCAGTAACTGGCCTGGCTTCCACTGTTTCTACTCTCCTTGGAGCTTACAATTGTGACCCCTCTTGCCTTGTTACTTGAGGACAGTCTCTGATCATATGTCCCTTCTCACTACATCGAAAACATGCTCTAAGTAACTTGAAGCACTCTCCTCTGTGAAGCTTCCGACAATGCTCACATTAGGATTCATGTTCTTGCTCTTTCCCACTAAGGTATTGCCTCCCATAGTTGAGGTTTGTACTGAAACTACTCTTGATTGCTTGTTCTTAGCAGAGGCATTACTCCTCACCTCGCTTTGTGTATGGAAACTCTTCATACTCCTCTCAGCTATTGGGGCACTCATCCCCTTCTTGGAAGACTGCTTACTATTCTTCATCTTCTTGTTCACTTCATACTTTATATTCTCCAATTTTTCAGCCTGGAGTGCAGCATCTACCAACTGCTGGTAGTCACAGAAATTGTGGATTAACACCTTCTCCTTGATCCCTAGATGAAGTCCCCCCTCAAACTTGTGGCATTTGTCCTCCTTATTAGCAACAATGTTGGCCGCATACCATGACAACTGGGTGAACCTCAGCTCATATTCACTCACACTCAGGTCTCTTTGGGTGAGATTTAGAAACTCTCTAGCCTTCTCTTGGATATACACCCTCGAGAGGTACTTCTTTCTGAACACTTCCACAAAATCTCTCTAGGATAACACCGGATGCATCACTTGACTGTGAGGCACTGATTCCACCAATAGAGTGCATCCCCTTACAGCAAGCTGACTGCATAGTACAGTTTCTCTCCATCATTACACTTCATCTGAATTAGGACCCTCTCTGTCCTCTTCAGCCATACTTCAGCCTCTTCAAGATTGGTGGTTCCATTAAAATCCATCGCTTCGTACTTGCGGAGCTTATCATACTGTCCACTCTTATCCACTGGAGTTGGCACTGGAGCTGCCTATGACATAAGTGAAAGCCTGGGCGAAGGCTTGAAAGAACTGCGGGTCTATAGGGTTTACTTGAGGCATAGGAGGAGGAGGCGGTGGTACTTCGTGTTGCACACTAGGTGCCTCAAAGTCAGGAGCAGGGTGTGTCCCAGCATCTTGCGGGATATAAGATTCATCCGTGCTCCCTTGGTAAGAGCCAGATCGAGTTAGGGCTCCTCGAGTTCTCCTTCGAGGCGGCATTTTTTACTCCTTCAATAGAAAACCACTGAAAATCTTTAGATTATAAAAAACAAATTTCAAAGTATGTAAAACAGTTCAAATTGTATAAACAATTTCAAATCATGAGAAATAAATTAAAACTTTCTGTATTAAGCTACCCATTTCGTACTTAGGACACTCCAAAAACTAATCCCAAACTTGGACGTAAACCTTGTGGCTCTGATACCATAATATGTTGGACCCCCTTTCTGAAGCCCAACAACCGGACTCATAAACCTTGAGCTTATTACCTTGCAGGGTTATTTGCCATTATTCCACCAAGTTGGTGTGCCCACACTAGTCAATCACTCGAATTACAACTAACCTTCTTCAAAGAAATTGTAACTCTAAGTTTCTAGTTTGTTTTGTATAAAAATCATCCCAATCGGAGTTCTACAGCTTGGGATATACAAAAAAACTAAAGCGTGTTCATACCCCAATCATACTCTTCCAACCGACCTCTCATTTACTCTAATGCAAAATCTCTCAGAATAACCCCAAAAGATACAAATTTTCATGGAGAGATAGTAAAAGATGCTAGGAATCCATTGCTTCAAGAATCACTTCATTTGGAGGTCAGATGAGGAAGTTATACCCGAAAGAATCGAACATGTTTTTACCATCAATCAATTTGTACCTATCTTGGTGCAATTGCCATAACTCCCACTACAAATGTCAGATTGACTTCGTTTTTAGACGATTTGAAATAATACTTCTAGATCTACAACTTTCATGAAGAACTCTAAGCGAGATTCGGTCTCTAAAAGGATAAAAAATGGAACAGGAAATATTAAGACGATAGAGAAGGTCAAACTAAGACGAAGCAAAACTAAGATGAAGCAAAAATAAGACAATGAACAGTAACTAAGACGCTGAACAGTAATATCGTCTTATATGAACAGTAACTAAGATGATGAACAGTAATATTGTCTTATATGAATAGTAACTAAGACGATGCAAAAGTAAAACTAAGACGAAGTAAAACTAAGACGATGAATAGTAACTAAGACGAAGCAAAAGTCAAACTAAAACGAAACGAAGCAAAAATCAAACTAAAACAATGAATAGTAACTAAGACGAAGCAAAACTAAGACGATGAACAGTAACTAAGGCGAAGCAAAAGTTAAATTAAGACGATTCTAAATCACTTTCTACGCTCTCCAGAGCATCTCCCCTTTTAAGGACTATAACTTTCAACTTAGATGTCCAAAAATTTCGTGCTATATACCATTAGAAAGATAAAAGAAATACCTAAAACTTTCTAGAAGATAACTTTGCCTAAATCAGCCCAGATCAACCCAAAAATTTCCCTGAAGTCAGTACATGAATTTTTCCCTTATGAAAACTTGGGAAACATGGAAGAAAACAAAATCATAAACCATTAGCATCAAAAGTTAGTAGTTTTACAAAGTTTTAGTGCGCACTTCAAGCCTCCAATATATCAATGTTTCAAAAATCCCAAAATACGAACGATACATGAACAATAAATTGCTCAAAATGCAACTAAAGCCTTTGTTTTCAAGATTAGCGTAAAATATAACTACATTTCAAAAGTGGAGTGATGCCTTGACCCTTAACTACTTAATCTCTTGCTCATCACCTACTTATGGAAAGGAAAGTAGGGGTGAGCTTAAAGCTCGTGGGTAACACTTTTACAATCGGTAACAAGAAAAATTCATTGCAATAATCATTTTCATTGTAAAACTCAGATGAATGTATGATATCTGTACATCACTATTTTCAAATTATCAGGAACACATGGGCACATCAAATTGGTTCGGGTGGATCCAAAACAGAACGTACTACGGATTTCCATATAATGGTCTTGTGTAGTCGTGAACTTATGGGAGTCCATGAAGGAGCTCCATGCCAC
>JANZLX010180728.1:0-12414 GCA_025531955.1 Erythroxylum orinocense
TTATTAATATTTGCAACATTTGTATTTGAAACTTCTTATATGTACAATTTTCATATTGAATTTTCCTTACAGATTCTACTTTACAAAGTTCATATGCGATTGTTTCGATCTTTGAAGATGCTGATGCAAGCGAAGAGGAACCGGGTAAAATGATTGATTTGGTAATTCATTTTATTTCTCATCATTTATTTATTTTTACTTAAACTATTAAATTAACTTATAATTTGACTCTATTTGTTAAAAATTTTTATTTTCTTATAGAATGATGATAATGCAAATGATATGGAGATGGAGTTTTGAATATTGTGGAGCTCACGTAAAGACAATTTAAAGATTTGGATGTTTCAGCTTTTTTTTTAGTTACTGATTATGAAAAATATATGTTGTCTACTTGTCTTTGCACTAGACATTACGATTTTTATTATTCCAATTTTATGTTTTTTTTAAGACATATAAATCAAAATCTTGACTTATTATTATTAAGTTAATTTTGATTAAGATCGTTCGTAAAAATTTGCTCTTCTTATTTTCAATTTAGAAGTTATATTTTTATATGCCATATAATCCGATGGATATCCAAAAACTCGAACAATCCAATGGAATTGGATATGGGTAGTAAATCATAAAAACCAATAGATATGGATATGGATATGGGTTGAGTAATACCCGAACCGAACCCTACCCATTGTCATCCCTACATACAACTACTATTGGACCCTGTTTCCCGAGCCCAACATTCGGAGTCATAAAACTTGAGCTTATTACCCTGTAGGGTCATTTGCCATCATTCCACAAGGGTGGCGTGCCCACACCAGCCAATCACTAAAATTACAACTTGAATTCTTTAAAGAAATTGTAACTCTAAGTCTTTGGTTTGTTTTTAAGCAAGAATCATCTTAATCGGAGCTCTATAGATCAATGTATGCTTAAAAAGTGTAAGTGTGTTCATACCCCAATCATGCTCTCCCAACCAACCCCTCACTTTCTCTCCATCAAAATTTTTCAAATCAACTCCAAAAGAAACAAATTTTTATGGAGAGATATAGACATGTGTTAGGAATCTATTGATTCAAGAATCACATCATTTGGAGGTCGAATGCGGAAATTATGCCCTAATGAATAGAACATGTTTATAACCTCAATCAATTTGTATCTATCTTGGCGCGATTGCCATAACTTTCAATATAGATGTCGAATTGAGTTTGTTCTTGTACAATTTGAAAAACTCCTCCAAAGCCTCTCCAATGCTTCCTACAACCAATCTTACATCATATTCACTCATAATCTTCCCAAATTAAACTATTCTTGTGACAAATCACTTCATATCAATTCAAACACCAAATTTATCTTATAAAACTCTCAATCCTTAACCCCTTTGGTTCATTAAAACCACAATTTCTTATCATTTACCTTAGTTATCCTATACACAAATCCTTGGCAACATCATATATTATAATTATCATATCTTTCCACTTCGATATCCAAAAATTTCAAACTTTATATCGGTGACCAGTTCTACCTAGATTATTCTAAAATCTCCCTTGAATTCAAAACACAATTCCTACCCTTATGAAAATTTGAAAATAGCAATGTAAAGATTTGAAAAGCCATAAACAACCATAATGTATATGTATTTCATTCTCATTAAAAATAAGAGTTTTACAATGCTGTAGTGGGCATTTTAAGCCACCTTACAACATAATGCAAAATACAAACTTTACAAAAGCAATAATCTCTCAAAATGTAACTAAAGCCTTGTTTTACAAAATACAACTTCAAAAGAAGAAAATGCACAAATTGGAGTGATGCTTTAATGCTTGACTCGATCACTCGATATCTTGCTCATCACCTGTGGATGGGAAGGAGTGGGGGTAAGCTTAACGCTCATAGATAACAGTTTTATAATGGGTAATAAGCAAAAACCATTGAAAACCTTCATGATCATAGCAATTTCTCACAAAAATCCATAAAACATATTTCTCACTTTTTAAACCAATTCACTATTCACATATGTCAAACATTCATTAAACTTGTCAACACATGTAAACACATAAGCACATCATAATGGTTTGGGTGGATCTATAACGAAACATACTATACATTTCCCATACGGGTCCTGTGTAGCCGTGAACAAAATGTGCTATCGTAATCCCACAAAATGTTCTTGCGTAGTCATGAAATTATAGGAGTCCGTAAGGGAGCTCCATACCACTAGTAGGCAAGTGCGAGAGGCCTTTTTAATCAAGTCCAATTGATAGACAGAACAGATCACCACAAACCCACATAACATGTAATTCATGAACTTGAAACATTTTGCCCATATGGCACATTTTTTGAAACTTGATTTCATGAGCATGACATATGTCATATGCATTTCTATCATCATTTCACAATTCATCAACCAACATCCTTTACCAATCGTAAAACCATTTCTCAAATCATATAAAAGCCACAATACAACAAATATGGAACAATTTAAAATCACTCATATATCACTCAAAATTTATTCACAAAATTCTTATACGAAAACATATGGCACATTCTCAATCCATCTTAAAGAACAATAAATGCAAATTTTCAAGGTAGTTGGAAATCATTTAATTTCATTTATTTGAAGGAAACGTTAATAGCTTATTTACTCAATTATAAAAATGTCACCTACCTTAATTTCCTTGCTTGAAAACTTGTTTAAGGATGTCTCTCTTCTTTCTCTTCTTGCCTCCCTTTAACGATGGCATAAATTTCCAATTCAATAGAATTTAAATTGGACCAAAAACCTTTCAAAACATCAAAAGATTAAAATCAACTTACCTTGAATCTTCATCCAACAATGATTTTCTTGGTTCTAATGGAAGCTTTAACCTTCCTCTTCCTTTTTCCCTTCTTGATCACTCTCAAAATCCCTCTTAAAGGTTAAACAAAATCAAAACCAAGCATAACTCTTCTTTTTCTTTAAACTCATGAAACTCTCTCCTTTATTTCTTCAATTTCGTTTTCTCTCTCTTCCAAATGCAAAACAAGTCTTCTTTCTCCCCTTTATACTCTTAATGATTGCATAATGTCCATTTTGACCATCTTTTAATGCTTTATGCTTTTAAAGCTTAAGTGATCTTCCCATCATGCCCCCTTATGCATACCTACCACCTTAAACTTTAATTTAATTCCCCTATGTCACATAATCTCATTCACATTAACAAACTAATTAATTCCAACATACATTAATCTAGCAAGACCCCAAAATTAATCTAATCATGTTTATTTACCAAGAAATTTTTTTTGAGGGCCAACAACTCCCCCTTCTTAAAATAATTTTGTCCTCGAAATTCTTATCTGAATCATAGAAGAGTTGCAGATACTTCTCTTTCATGGCTTCCAAAGGCTCTTATGTGGCCTCTTCCATAGAATGATTTTTCCCCAAGACTTTGACCAACTGAATTTCTACACATAACTTCAGTGGCTTGAATGATGCTGGATGGATCCGATCTATACCTTCTCAATATGGAAACATAAAAGACATCATGCATCTATGAAAATTCTGGTGGCAGCGCCAACCTATAGGCTAGCGGTCCAATCCTCTTTACAATCTCATAGTGACCCACATATCTTGGACTTAACTTGACCTTCTTACAAACCTCATGACTCCTTTCCAAGGAGACGTCTTAAGAAATAATTTCTCAACTACTTCATATTTCATCTCCTTTCGATGTGCATCAGTATAACTCTTCATTCTATCCTGTGTTGCCTTAAGTCGTTACTTAATCAAATTGACCTTATCCACTGTCATCTGCAGTAACTTTGGTCCTATCAATTTCCTTTCTCCTTCTTCGTCCCAACATATCAGAGTTATACATCTCCTTCTATACAGTATTTCATAAGGAGCCATTTGAATGCTTGAGTGGTACTAGTTATTATAAGCAAATTTGACCAATGGCAAATGTTCATCCTAAGTACCCCTGAAATCCATCACACATGCCCTGAGCATTCCCTCAAGGGTCTGAATGGTCCTCTCAAATTGACCATCTATCTGGGGGTGAAAAGCAGTGCTAAAATTCAACTTGGTTCCGAGAGCATGCTGTAAACTTCCTCAGAATCTCGAAGTAATTCAAGGATCCCTGTTAGAGACTACGGAATCTGGAACCCCATTTAGTGTTACTATCCCATCAATATACTTCTTTGCTAGCACATGCAGAGAATCAATCTGTTTGATCGCTAGAAAATGGGCTGACTTTGTTAACTGATCAACAATGGTCCATATGGCATCATGTTTCCTACTAGTCTTGGGTAAACCCATAAGAAAATCCATAGTTACCCATTGCCACTTCCACTTAGGAATAAACAATGGCCTTAATTTTCCAGAAGGTGCCTGGTGTTCAGCCTTGACTTGCTGACACACTAGACACTTGCTCACATATTCTGCTATACCTCTCTTCATGCTTTTCCACTAGAAATGCTCTTCCAGATCTCTGTACATCCTGGAGCTACCTGGGTGCATAACATAAGGCGCATTGTGTGCCTCATCCAGTATTTCATCCTTTATTTCCTTGATATTTGGGATACAAAGTTCATTTCCTAGTACCATCAGTCCATCATCCCTTACTAACACTTCAAATTTCTAGCCATTTTGAATTTCTTTTCGAAGCTTACTTAATTCCACATCCTGTGCTTGTAACTACTTCACTTTCTCCATAATTATCGGCCTCACTCTGAAATTTGCAATAACACAATCTGGTTCTTCCTGTTTTAAGCTTATCTTATGCTTAGCTATCTCTTCTAATAATAGCAGATAAAATGTTTGAACATGAGCAATAGAGGATTTCCTACTCAAGGTATCTGCTACCACATTCACCTTTCCTGGGTGGTATTAAATTAACAGGTCATAATCCTTGAGCAACTCTAACCATCTTCTCTGTCTCAAATTCAACTCTTTTTGGTTCAATAAATACTTAAGACTTTTATGGTCAGTAAAGATCCTTTGTCTGAACCCCATACAGATAATGTCTCCAAATCTTCAAGGCAAAAATTACTGCTACCAATTTTAGATCATAGATCGGGTAATTCAGTTCATAAGACTTTAGTTGCTGTGATGCATAAGCTATCACCCTGTCTCCTTGCATCATCACATAACCTAAACCCTTTCTTGAAGCGTCACTGTATACTGTATAACCCTCATCTCCAGTAGGCAAAATCAAAACTGGAGCACTTGTTAATCTGCGCTTGAGTTCTGTAAAGCTCTTCTAACATTCATCACTCTAGATAAACTTCTAATTTTTCCTTAATAACTGGGTCATCGGAGTAGCTATCATCGAAAATCCTTCAACAAATCTCCTATAATACCCTGCCTGACCCAAAAAATTTCTTACTTCTTCCACTGTCATTGGTGCATGCCAATTCACCACTGCTTAAATTTTCCTTGGATCAATATGTACCCCATCTTTAGAAATCACATTTCCAAGGAAAATCACTTCATGAAGCCAAAACTCACACTTGCTGAATTTGGCATAAAGTTCCTTCTCCGTCAAAGCCTGCAACCCTATCCTAAGGTGTTCCTCATGTTCCCCTTCACTCTTGGAATAAACCAGAATGTCATCAATAAATACTATGACAAACTGATCTAGATACTCCTTAAAGACCCTATTCATAAGATCCCTAAATGCAGCCGGAGCATTGGTCAGTCCGAACGATATGACTAGGAACTCGTAATGCCCATAATGAGTCTTAAAGGTTGTCTTGCTTACATTAGACTCCTTGATTCTGAGCTGATGATAGCCTTAACTAAGGTCAATCTTTGAAAAGACCCTTGCTCTTTATAACTGGTCAAACAGGTCATCAATCCGAGACAGAGGATACTTGTTCTTAACAGTCGCTTTGTTGAGTCTCCAGTAATCAATGCACATGCACCATATCTCATCCTTCTTCTTAACAAACAGAACCGGTGCTCCCTATGGTGAAGAACTTGGCCTTATGTACCCCTTCTCTAATAGTTCCTCCAACTGTTCCTTAAGCTCCTTTAGTTCTATTGGAGCCATTCTATACGGTGGTATGGAAATGGGTGCGGTTCTAGGAATCAAGTCAATGACAAACTCGATTTTCCTCACCGGTGGCAAACTAGGTAAGTCCTCTGGGAACACATCTGGAAACTCCCTCACTACTGGAAAATCCTCTAACCTCCCTTCATTCACCTCAGTGTCAATAATATGCGTCAAGAAGGCTTCACACCCCTTTCCTATCATTCTGTCAGCTAGCAAAGCCCAAATAATTCTTGACAATGGTATTTTCCTATCTCCTCGGAGAGTACATTCTTCCATTTCCCAGATCAAATTCTACCACCTTAAGGCCACAATTCAATTTCGCATGATACTTCTCCATGGCATCTATTCCAAGTATGACATCTAAGCCTCTTAGATCTAGAGGTAGTAAGTCTACTACCAGTCTAGTACTATCAATGAAGAGTTCATAACCCCTATACACTTAACTTATTAACACATTCCTCCCTAGAGGTGTACTAACAAGCAAAGGACTATTCAAAGCCATTGAATTCAGAACATGCAAAATCATTCTTGCATAAATAAATGAATGCGTAAAGCCAGTATCAATTAACACATAAAATGCAGAATTGAATAACTGAGCCATACCTATGGCAACTTTAGGAGAGGCTGCAGCATCCTCTTTAGTCAAGGCAAACACCCTTGCCTGATCTTAAGCCTAATCCCTTGGCTCGCCTGGAGGAACAACCTTCCTTGTAACTCCACTACCTATCATACTGACCTAGTCTGGTCCCCACTATTTATGCTCTCCATGGGGCTTGCGACTGCATCCCCTCTTACCTTATTACTTGGGGACAAACCCTAATCATGTTCTCTTCTCACCGCATAGGAAGCATGCTCCAAGTAACATGAAGCACTCTCCCTTGTGAAATTTCCCACAATGCTCACATTGGAGGTTCGTATTCATGCGACTACCCCTCTCCATCTTTCTATTGCCTCCCACAGTTGAGGCTTGCACTGAAACTGCCTTCACTTTCTTATTCTTAGCAGGGCCACTACTCCCCACTTCACGCTAGGAGCGGAAGCTCCTCTCTCGCATGGGAGCACTCATTCCTTTCTTAGTAGACTGTTCCTGACTCTTTCTCTTCTTATTCGCTTCATATTTTATGTTCTCCAGTTTATACCCTCAATCAATTTGTACCTATCTTGGCACAATTGCCATAACTTTCAATATAGATGTCAGATTGAGTTTGTTCTTAGACGATTTGAAAGAAGACTTCTAAACCTACAACTTTGATGCAGATCACAAGTGAGATTCGGCCTCAAAAGGGTCAATATCTTGATTTACTGAAGTTATCCCGTGAATGTCCATTAAATGGACATACATGTTCGCCTAACAGACATGGACAGGCTTGGGAGACAATTTTCACCCTAGAAGGTCTGTTTAACGAACCTAATGTCTGTGTTCGTTAAACAAACATTGGTGATATGGGTCCTTTTCACCTGAAAAGGTTTGTTAAACGGACCTAAGGTTCGTCTAACGGACATAGGGGTTTCTAAAACCCCTCCAAAGCCTCTCCAACGCTTACTACAACCAATCTAACATCATATTAGCTCATAATCTTCCCAAATTCAACTCTTCTAGTGCCAAATCACTTCATATCAATTCAAACACCAAATTTATCTCATAAAACTCTTAATTCTTAACCCCTTTGGTTCATAAAAACCACAATTTCCTATCAATTACCATGGCTTTCCTATACACAAATCCTATGCAGCATCACAAATTGTAATGATCATATCTTTCCACTCCGATATATAAAAATTACAAACTTTATGTCATTGGAAAGATAAAAGGATCATCTACAACTTCTAAAAAGACAATATTTACCAATTCTACCTAGAATATTCCACATTCTCCCTTGAAGTTAGAACATAATTCCTGTCCTTATGAAAAATTGAAAATAACAATGTAAAGATTTGGAAAGCCATAAACAACCATAATGTATATGTATTATCAAAAATAAGAGTTTTATAATGCTTTAGTGGGCATTTCCAAACCTTACAACATAATCCAAAACACAAACTTTATAAAAACAATAATCTCTTAAAATGCAACGAAAGCTTTATTTTACAAAACCTAACTTCTAAAGAACAAAATACGCAAATTGGAGAGATGTCTTGACGCTCAACTCGATCACTCGATATCTTACTCCTCGCTTGTAGATGGTAAGGAGTGGGGGTGAGCTTAACGCTCATGGGTAATAGTTTTGTAACCGGTAATAAGTAAAACCATTGAAAACCTTCATGATCATAGCAATTACTCACAAAAATCCATAAAACATATATTTATCACTTGTCAAACCAATTCATAATTCGCATAAGTCAAATAGCCATCAAACTTGCCAACATAAGTAAACATATAAACACATCATAATGGTTTGGGTGGATCCATAACGGAACGTACTATACATTTCCCATACGGGTGCAATATAACCATGAACAGAACGTACTATCGTAATCCCACAAAATGTTCTTACCTAGCCGCGAACTTATGGGAGTCTACGAGGGAGCTCTTTGCCACTAACGAGCAGGCGGGAGAGGCCTTTTTTAATCAAGTGCACTTGACAGACAGAACAGACCACCACCAACCCACATAACATGTAATTCATGAATTTGAAACATTTTTCCCATATGGCACATTTTTGGAAACTTGATTTCATGTGCATGACATATTTCATATGCATTTCCATCATCATTTCACAATTCATCAACCAAAATCCCATACCATTTGTATAACCACTTCTTAAATCATCTAAAAGCCATAAATACAACAATTATGGAACAATTTTAAATCATTCCTATATCACTAAAATTCATTCACAAAATTCATATACGAAAACATGTGGCACATTCTCAAACCATCTTAGAGAACAATAAATGCATATTTTCAAAGTTGTTAGAAATCATTTAATTTCATTTATTTGAAAGAAACTTTAATAGCTTATTTACTCAATTATAAAAATGTCACCCACCTTAATTTCCTTGCTAGAAAAATTATTCAAGGATGTCTCTCTTCGTGCCTCTCTTGCCTCTCTTGCCACCCTTTAACAATGACATAAATTTCCAATTTAATAGAATTCAAATTGGAAAACCTAAAGAACCAAAAACATGAAATTGATCCTAGAATACTTATACCCATATATTTCCTAAGCTCTTTGAACCAAAAACCTTTCAAAACTCCAAAAGATTAAAATCAACTTACCTTGAATCTTCACCTAACAATCATTTTCTTGGCTCTAATGAAAGCTTTAAACTTCCTCTTCCTTTTTCCCTTCCTGGTCACTCTCAAAAACCCTCTTGAAGGTTAAGAAAAATCAAAACCTAACATAATTCTTCTTTTTCTCTAAACTCACAAAACTCTCTACCTTCTTTCTTCAATTTCATTTTCTCTCTCTTCCAAATTCAAGACAAGTCTTCTTTACCCCCTTTACACTCTTAATGATTGCATAATGTCCAATTTTCCCATCTTTTAATGCTTTAAGGTTTTTAAGCTTAAGTGATCTTCTCATCATACCCCTTATGCAAACCTACCACCTTAAACTTTAATTCAATTCCCCTATGTCACATAATCTCATTCACATTAATAAGCTAATTAATTCCAACATACATTAATCTAGCAAGACCCCAAAAATAATCTAATCATGCTTATTTATCAAGAAAGAATTTTTGGGAGCCAACATATGCTATTATTACAATCTTAGTTTTGATCAAGAATATGCCCAAAAGAAGCAGCTTCCCGCTCTATATCAAGTTTTGTGTACCCACCTCTTACTTGGTCACTATAGTGAAATAGTGGGTATCTGAATGCAATATTGATGAGAATACATGGTGAAAAATTAAATAGAAAATGATAGATTTTTTAGAGTGGGTGGTATAAGAAAGTTAGAATAAAAGACATAACATATATTAAACACTAAGAAGGAATAACATATTGTCTCCACTAAAGACAATTTAAAAGGGCAGAGGCATGTGACTTTTTATAACATTGGAGAGCAAAGACAACTCATCAAAATAACATATAATAGGTACATCAGTTTGATTTTATAACTGATACCATTGACAACTTAAAACATCCTTAGAATTTACATAATATATCTAATTTAATGTATTAACATATGCAAAATTTAATTTTAACTTTTCAAAAAAAAAGCAAAATTCTTAGATAAAATGAAATATAAGGTGTTAAAAGCTTAAATTTTATGAGTCCTTTTCTTTTCCATACAAAAAAATGAGTTTTAACATTGTCAGGTTTAAGATTTCATAAAAATCTAAACCTAATATGGAGAATAATATGGGCATAAACATGACCACTTTTGAAACTTTTGCGTAACACCAAAGCAAACATAGAGACCAACATGAGCATAAGCATGCCCATGTTTCAAATTATGTACTACTCCTTACATGCTGCAGGTTTGAAAATAGGACATATATGATGTGTACTTCTCCTTTTCTTCTCCAAGGATAAATGTGGGGATTAATATAAACATGTCTTCGGGCGTGTGTAAGCAATCTAAGTCTCTACAAACCATATATGTCAATGTAATAAAATCTCAAATTAATTAGGGCTTTTGTAAGTTGATGGAATAGGCTTCATATGCAAGAAATCATTCAGTGTATTAATTTGTTATTTCTAACATGTATATTCAACAACTAACCTCCTTTTTATGTTTCTTCTTTTAGACTTACTTCAAATTTCAACCTTCTTGTTCTTAGCCTACCACACTTCTTCGAGACTACTGGGTCCTTTAACTTGATGGCTCTTAGAAGGGATTCAATATGCCTACAACGGTCACCAACTTCCCTTAACTTAATTGTATTTTCACTTTTTAGTTACTTCTTCGATCATATTATAAAAGTAGTCAAATTTTGATTTTCTATCTATAATATAATCAAGGGTTTTATAGAAAGCTTATTATAATTTCCTTGTCCAATTATCATTGATATCATTGTCCTCAAAATTTTCAAACTTTATTTTCCCATGTTATCGAACAACATCCATTTACCAACTCCTAACAAATAGATATCTTTGAATTCTTTTAATATTAACCCTATTTAAAAGTTTCAGTATGTTTTGACATACAATTCTCTAAAATCCAAATAATATGCAACAGTACTTTGCCAGTTGGCATGCGTCACTTAATTTGACTATGTATAGCCTAATAACATTACCCCTTTCAACCATCTCCTCAACCCTATACAACCTACAATTTCCTTCAATCTAAGTTTTTCTTACCTCATGATACGTCAAACTTGTTAGTTTGTCCTATGAAATATGAAATAGAGAATTGTAGTACATCTTTTGAAGTTCTTTCTTAATATCGTATAAACAAGGATATACTATTGCTTACACATAAGTAATCATTCTCCATCTCATGCTAAATATTTTTCCTACTTCCTTATATTGCTTAACAAATTGTTTTAATATAATATGTGAATTCACATAGCCATCAAAATAAGTATCCATACCCTCACTTCCTTATATTGTTAACATTCCCACCCAAAATGTTCCATAAAATATGTTGGAGCCCAACTCATATGATCGCCAAATAGTTATTTAACCTATGAATTATTTTCTAAGTCAAATTCCATAATCATTTCAATTCATTTTGTCATGAATTCTTTCTTGTTGTGGGCATTATACACAAACTCTATAAATGTATCTTTCAACTTTTTACCTATTATGGGCACAAAATTTATCACATACTTTCTCTAGTATTTTTCATAAATATCGCTTAGGCTTATAGTAGAGAATACTAGCTCAATGGTATAGTCATAGTATCAAGTGACTTTCCATTCATACATCATAATTACAAAAGGAAAAGCCAACAAAAACTATTAGTCATCTCCTTGCCTAATCATACACAACTAAGTAATATAGATTACATGTGATAGTTTACACTGACAAATTAATCAAAGAACATGTGGTACTTGTTTATAGGATAAGTGGCAGAAAAATGACCACATCACTAATTTAACATAAGATGTCCAACTCCATGAATCTACCCAAAAAACATTATGCATCCTTCCTTCCTTATAATAATGAAGTTTATAGAAAATTCTAATTTCTTTTTCTTTCGTTCTAATAAACATCTTATATGCCACTTATTCATCACCTTCCTTTAATCTCACTCTTCTCAACTTTTTTTATATGATTAAAATATTCTATTCATAGAAATGTCATGTGTTTTTACCCAGCCCTGACTGTAATAATATACCGTATAGATTTATGCATAACCTATTTATGCAACTACATTATAAAAAAATTAAAAAAACTATTCAAAACAACCATTGCACTGCCAAAAGTTTACCACTAGATCATGAACATCTACCACCATATGTTAAATAACAACTATACATAACAAAATAT
>JANZLX010180798.1:0-12408 GCA_025531955.1 Erythroxylum orinocense
ATTGACTTGGTTGCTATAAGATTATTTTTTACCAACAAAAATAATTTGGTCGCAGTATGAATAGCTATAGCAACCATGCTATAAGATTATTTTTTAGCAACAAAAATAATTTGGTCGCAGTATGCATAACTATAGCGACCATTCTAATATTACAGCGACCATGAAATTTTACATTAGTAAGTATAAATTTGGTCGCTAATAATTCTACCTTTAGTGACCAATTTTAAATGGTTGTTAATGGTGCATTTTTAACGACCAACGTAATAACTCGTCACTGAGTACTTTTAGTAACAACCCTGTAGTAACCACCTGTGACTAACTCGATTTTGGCCGCTATAATTTTTAACGACCATTTTCTTATTTTTAGTAATCATTAATAATAGTTGCTG
Source organism: Erythroxylum orinocense (assembly GCA_025531955.1). Lineage (NCBI taxonomy): Eukaryota > Viridiplantae > Streptophyta > Magnoliopsida > Malpighiales > Erythroxylaceae > Erythroxylum > Erythroxylum orinocense. Next base: position 390 of record JANZLX010180798.1, read on the forward strand.
AAACTAATTTTTCTTGTAGTGTTAACAAAATACATAAGGATAAATAATGTATTTATTAACTAAAATAATATGTCATACATAAAATTGCAACCAAGTAATTGACTACAAGGACATAAACTAACACTTTATGCACTAAAAATCTTTTCAACGTATTCTTTAATCATTTTCAAGAAATTTGAACAAATAAAACAAAAATCTAAGAATATAACTAAATTATTATTTTTGAGATTATTACTTGATTATTTGACCTAAACTTCTTGCTTGTGTGCATTGAAAAGCACCAAAACAGCAAGTTGCGGAACAAGAAGTAAATCGTGACAAGGGAAACTAAAAAAAATACAGTTATTAAGGGCACACTCAATCTAATATGACATATTGACATATTCTACTTTGTGTTTATGTTTATTTGACTAAGAGGTCACACATATTGCTTCACGTAGTTACATTGACTTCGATGAGATTTTGGGTCACAAAAGTAACTACCTTAGGAAGTAGTATCTCAGAAAAGAAAGGCTATGTGCAGGTGATAAAAGATTGCAAAAGAAAATTAAGATGGTGAGATCCGGATACATTTTCGTTCATTTCCGTACAAACAAAGCTTCCATCACAGATCATAGGGTACGTTAAACTTGCTGAACCCAGTAAAACAGTGAAAGATAGAAGACACGAAGGAGGTAAGCATGAATCAGTAGCAAATAAAATCCCATTAAACATAGGATCTAGAGACCCACCCATCATACATGGACCAACCAGACTGTTAAGCTTTTATTATTATACAATATAACTACTGCTTTTCTGGGTCCAGATACCAAATGCTTTCTCATTTGCAGCTGCAGTTATCGCAGGTGCAGTTTGATCCGCACTTGCAGCCATTTTCAGCACCAAAGCCAGTCTCAGACCTCTCAAAAGACCTGAGACCAAATAGACAATTTTGTTCTGCGTAACAATATGAGCTAAGAAATAGTATAGAGTTGCTTGAGCCTCTGCTATATTATTAAACTGTATGAGACAGTAAAAAACTTACATCTTAACAGGAGCAACCCCTGCAATGATAGTCTCGGTCCTGGTGTTCTCACCCAAGTCAGGGAACATGTTGCATCTGCATATAACAAGTAAACAAGTCAATCTCCATCGAAAGGAATCAAGAGCCAACAGTTAGCTGGACTATGCCGCAAACATATGTCACAGACGTCCAATAAGATAATATTGAACTAAAATTACCCATTGCAGCCATTGCCGCACTTGCAGCCAGAGCCGCAGCCACAGTTTCCTCCACAGCAAGACATTTTCTTTTGGAGAAGAAAGTAAGGGAACAGAAAAGGGGTATAGAGCAAGGATTTAGTGGGAAAGAAAATAATGTACGAATCAAACAAGGTCCTTGAATGATTTTAGACACACACCTTAGCTACTATTTATAGTGTGGCTCGTGCAAAGTTGGCTCATCTCGGTTCTCATTGGTTTCTTTCCTTCTTTCTTTCGACAAAATTTCTTCATTATTGTATTAGGATATTTTATTACTCTGAAACTTGATAAAGGATAAGTTAAATTTCTAGTAACAAACGCCACTTCTTAGAAGCATCATCCGTGAGGTCATATGGTTAAAAGCTTGTACAAGTTAAACGGTAGAAGATTGATAATGTTCATGTCGGATTTTGCATATAAATAAAACTAAAATTAGTTCCTTTCAGTTGTATATTTTCTAGGCCGTAATCAAAACCTCGTAGGTCACGATTATATTGATTTTTTTAGTTTAAAATACCAGAGGAACCTGCTAAATGTTAAAAATGAAGACAGACGAATGAAGGAAATAATCGATTAGACAGCGTCATAGCAATTAGTAAAGGAGATGATAATATAGATAATTAGACATCTAACCTGGCATAAGTACCAACAAAATTGTCTAACCTGCCATGTATGGACTTCTACGTTTAGTATAGATATATCAAATTACAATACCATGTCATTTTCCATTTGTAGCTTTTGTTTGAATCATAATCAGGTCTAGCTGGAAATACTTACTTTATAGAAGAAGTCACAAGGATCGATGGTTTACAAAACCAACCATCCAAGAATTGATTCGAAGAAAAATAGAAGGAATCTATATGTTTGACACATTTTAACAAGACCAACTATATAGTTTTATGGTGTAAAGATTTCATTACTATTTCCATCTCAACTTATTTATGTAATCCTTGTTGACTTAGCAAATGACCATACTTTTTGATACAAGTTTCAACAAGTCTTTTTGTTTTCTACAAAAAATATTTATGACTAAAAATTCATATAGTTTTGAGGATAAATGTAATCTTGATTAATTTTACCCTTAGCTTGGATGGAATTAGTGATTAAAAAAATAAAGCGTAATGGCTTAATGGGTATGTCACTATGCCCATACCTAAAAAGATTAAGAGACTTTAGATTGACATGTCCTATGATGTGCAACAGCTTCACTGTTCACGTCTTTATCTATGCATTGTCTCGTCTTCACTATTCATGTCTTTATCTTTCACGTGCATTGTCTCGTCTTGAAATCAGGGTTGAAGTACCTTGTTCTTGTTAGAGTGCTTTAATCATGTACTATTTAATGTTGTCTACACATATTAACTAGTTAATCGGAATAAAGGATATGATGCTCCTAAATCAATATCCACTAAGCTTTAACACCCCATTTCTTTGCCTCTCTTTAAAAGAAAAAGACAAGCCGGATCTTTGCGTTGAAAAGCAGGCGCCTTGAAAGGCAAAAAAAACATCATATCTAACAGCAGAGTAGAGCCTATAAGTGTGAATAAATGTGCACCATTTCACATTGTGGGCCTTGAATGGCTTGTATCCCCTTATTGTGGATTCCGCACCTTTCATCTGACCTATTCTCTTCAAGATTCGAGCTTTACCTTTCTCTTTCACGATCTATCTGCTTCATTTGCGCCCCAACTTCAACACCTTTAATTGCTTCTGGCAATCGACACATATTTCGAAGTTAAAGCTTCTCTATGCTCATAGAATTGTATATGGTATCCTTACCACGCGTCTGCAGTTTCCTGGTCAGAATAATTCATGCATCTACTATTGGCATGAGCTGTTAACATAAAAATTGAAGTAGCAATGATGCAGAAATTTAAATTAAGAAGTTTGGATTGATTTTGATTTCTACTAATTATAGAATACCATTATTCTAGGATGTATTTTTGTAAGTGATATAGCTTTCTTAGAATTTTTTTTATAGTATTGAGCATAAATTTTAGGACTATGAAATATTGAGAGAAATAGAAGAACATTCTTCTTTAATAAAAAGGATTTCAAAGAGGGAATTCAATTCTTGCAAACTTGACTCGTAAAATAACACAAATGTTGAATCAAATACAAATGTGTTGGGCTTCAATCATAACTTGCAAAATGTCAATCAAGATAACCAACTAATCTAAAGATCTTAATCGAAAAAATAAAAAAAAAACAATATAGATTACAAGAAAATAAATCAAACCCTAGATATACATACAAATCCTCTAGTATAGATGAAAAAATTATGAGTTAAATCGAAAAACAGATCTACTAATTCAAATAAGAACTTGCAAGAGTTTAAAGATTATGAGCTATTGCCCCTGCTTAAAACTATGCCACAAAATAGCCTTAAGTAATCCGACCAAGTTTCAGTATTAAGTACAATTTGATACCTTAAATCAACATCGTTCTTAATATAATCTTAAAACAACCACTTAAAAGACAATTTATTGCTAAAACTCCCAAGTTTGAAATGAGAATGCCTGCTCTACTCACTTTTGCTCTCTTTCTTTTCCATTTCTATTGTTCTTCTTCACTCATCCTAATGAATCCCATCTTTTCCCTTTGTATACTCAAAAATAGGGTTTTAAAACTAGATACAGTCACTTACATGATTGTGTAGGTGACAGTATCCTAATCAAATTTTAAGAAATTGCATATATATATAGTCTCAGTTGATCACACGGTCATATATACTAGGGACACAAGCATTCCTGCTTTCACATGGTCGTATATATCTATGACTCTTGTCATCCACCCATACACATTTGCAATTACTTATATAGTCTTCATATATGGTCGTGTATGATATTGACACGGGTGTGTTTAATCTTACATGGTCATGTAAATCATCATCTAACTTGTATACATTTATAGTCTCTTATGTGGCATTCATATACAGTTGTGTAAGTTAAGGATATGGGAGTGTTGTACTTTACAAGGTTGTTTCTCATAGGTATGGCTTCAAATCAACTGTTATCCTTTTTGACTTCTCCCGTTCATCATTTATCCACGAGAGTATCCAAGATTACTGGAAATCACTTTTTCCTATTAGCAAGGCTAAACACTCAACAATCTCCCCTTTTAGTCCATTTTGGAGGAGACTCGAATCATCCCAATGATTATTTAAGAGTCATCTTGGCAAGCTTACTACAAAGTTTATGATTGATCCTAAAAACCACCTTTATTAACATATCAGTTTCATTCTTAGCTGTGTGAATCTTCTTCAACAACATTTGTTATTTTTTAATCGCAAATTTCATCCAGTGACAACCGACATCAATATATGTGGGGCGGGAATGATATATAGTATTCTTGCTAAAATCTGTGACTCTTTAGTTGTCACAAAATACTACAAATCATCTTTCTTTACAAACAACTCTTAAAGGAACCATTTCAACTAGAGCATCTCCTTCCTTGCTTCTACAACAACTACATATGTTTTTTACTTGGATTGCCAAGAAATGGTTCCTCCTCATAAATTTGAACAAGTAACTTGAAGTGGACTTCTTGTTAGTAGGATCTACAACCATGTTTGCATTTGTGCAACCCTCTAAAATTAGCTCCCCACTATAAAAAACACAAGCTCTAGTTGTTAGTTCCTCGCAAGTATTTTAAGATCCATTTCAATGCTTCCTAGTAAACCTTCCCCATATTGGACAAGTACCTACTCACCAACCCAACAACTTGTGTTATATTTAGTCTTGTACATGGCATTGCATACATCAAGGAACCAACACCAGATGAGTATGAAATAAAAGACATTCCGTCTTTCTCTTTTTTAATTGAAAGGTAGGCATGCTTACTTAATTTAAAATGAGGTGTTTGTGGCATACTAACTAGCTTGGCATGCTTCATAATGAACATTTTTAACACCTATTCAATGTGCCTTTTGTGTGATAGCTATAGTTTCTTATTTTTATTGTCTCGAGTTATTTTTAAGCCTAAAATCTACTTTCCATGTTCCTTCAGCTTGCTAATGATCCCAATATCTTATCCATCAATATACAAAAGGAGAATAATAAAGCTTCCATTGATAAACATTTTGAAATATATACAAGGATTGGTAAAAGTTTACTTACAACCATTTCCTGTCATAAATGAATCAAACTTCTGATACCACTATGTTGGAGCTTGTTTTAGCCCATAGAAGCTCTTCTTTAACTTATAAACTAGTCTCGTCTCCCTTAACCTTAAATCCTTCTTGTTGATCTATATATATATCTCCTCTTCCAAATATCCATGCAAGAAAGCTGTTTTCACATCCAATTGTTCAAGTGCAAGATCTAAACTACAATTAGTCCTAAGACAATTTGAATTAAAGTCATCTTAACCATTAGTGAAAATTTTTCATGAAAGTTAATGCATTTCTTTTGGCTAAATCATTTCACCATTATTCTTGCCTGATGCTTCGCCAGCTTGTCACCATCTTTCTTTATCTTAAATACCAATTTATTCTTCAATTCTTATCCTTTATAAGTTTCACCAGCTCATAAGTTTCATTTTTCTTCAGGGAATTCATTTCCTCTTGTGTAATTGTGAACTAAAGGTCTTTATCTTCATGTGACTTTGCCTTTTGCACATTTTCAGTCTCCCTCTCAGCAGTAACTAGAAGGCATTATATTCTCGAATACCTTGTAGAAGACTTTTTTTTCCTCTAGTCCAACTTTAAAGTTGAATATCCTCCACCACTAAACCAGGTTGATCCCCTTGCTCATTATTCTAACTAGCCTCATCTAAACCATCATTTAGATGTGGATCATATAGCTCATCACTATCAGGTTATACTTGATCAATAACATCATGTATCTGCTCATATTCTTTGTGTCCTTCATTTATAGGCTAACTTATAGAAGTTAAAATAGGGGAAACATTAATGGAACCATAGTATAAGCTATTAAGAGTAGTCTTACCTCTTTTAATAAGATATAGACGTATCTCATGCTCATAGAATATGACATCTCTACTTTTGTCAACTTCCGACTTTTCTGGGTCATAAAGTCTAAAGACAAACTGTTGATTTCCACATTTGAAAAATATGCAATGAGTTGTCTTAAAGTTAAATTTTAGTCTCTTCTCCTTGTATATATTCTTAAACACTTTACATCTTAATACCCTCATATGCAAATAAGAGGGGTCTTTCCTTATTTATATTCTCTCTAGAATGTCTAGATTTATAAGGACTAATGGTGTTCAATTAATCAAGTAAACAACTGTTTAGAATGCTTCACCCCAAAACATATTCGAGAGCTTAATCATTATGAGTATACATTTAACCTTTTTAACAATTCTTTTTTTCATTCTCTTGATAACACCATTACGTTGTGGAGTACCAATTTCTATCTTTTCATGTCTCATTCCATGCCTCACAAAGTAATTCTCAAACTACTTAGAGTTGTACTCTCCTTTGTTGTCAGTTTGAAGATACTTTAACTTTTTCTATGTTTTCCTTTCCATAATGGCATGAAATTTTTGATAAAACATCAAATAATTGGCTCTTTGTCTTCTACATGTAGACCCAAGTTTTACTTATTGCATCATTATTAAAGGTAATAGAGTGCTTGTTACCTCCCAAAAACTCCTCTTCAATAGGACCACTGTTGGACCCCGAACATTTTCTTAGAAGTTAGAACTATTGAATGAGAAATTTTTGGTGATTAGTCATGAGTAAAGAACAAATGAATGAAAATTCTTGAATTAGAAATGATAAACAAGAGTAAAGTAGTGAATGAGAAATGTGGATAGATTCATATTTTTCTTTGGTTTTTTTGGTGGATAAGAGATTTTGAAATTGGAAGAATTAAAGTGAAAGTTAGAAGTAAAATGAAAGCAAAAATAAAGTTGAATCTGTGTAGTAAGTTGATGAAGGATATGTATATATATGTATGATATGTTATTAGTGTTCATGATTAATCATGGACTACAATTTCTTTATGGATGATATTGATTTGAATTGGAGTTGAGAATGAGGAGTAAATGAAGTAGAAAAGGTGATCTTGGTATAAGTTAAGGAAAGATTTTGAAACAAAATTGATAGTTGATATGGAAAATGTTCACTGAGTATGCTTAAGTCTTTTAGCCATAACTTTTTCACTAGCTATCCAAGCGAGATGATTCTTGATTTGGATTAAACTAGAAACATATGGCTACATTTCTTATGAAGACATCAAATTTAAATTCTATCTTTAAGAATCTCAAAATTGTCATGACGTTGAGAATTGGGTGTAGTATATTGGTGGAGGAAGGTAAAGCTTATGTTCTGACTTCAAGGGAAATTTTGGATTGATATAAATAGATTTAGACAAAGTTATCTTCTAAAAAGTTGTAGTTGTTTCTTTTTATCTTTTCAACAGTATATACTATGAGAATTTTGGATTTGGAGTCGAAAGTTATGATCCTTATAATTGGATATGCTCAGGAGTATAGATAGTATCGTCTATGATAACATCATATCGTCTATGATGATATCATATCTTCTACTTTCTGCTTCTTCTATATTCTGCTTCTTCTACTTTCTACTTCTTCTATATTCTGCTTCTACTATGTTTGACTTTTTGCTTCTTCTATAGTTGACCACCTGCTTCTTCTATGATTGACCACCTGCTTCTTCTATGTTTAACCATTTGGTTCTTCAATAGTTGACCTTCTGCTTCTTCTATAGTTGACTTTTTTTTTCTTCTTATGTTGTCCTAAACTTCTTTTGTGCACTATCTTCTGATCCATTTTTGACCCTTCAGATGGTAGAATTTCTATTTATGGTCTTTATGAAAGTTGTAAATTTGAAGTCCTCTTTTAAACCATCCAAAGAAAACCTTAATTTGATATCTATAGGGAAAGCTATGGTAATTTTCCCACTTAATCTGACCCTTTTTCTGGTTTCGTCTGACCCTATCGTTTGGTCCATTTTTTACCCTTCAGATGATAGAATTTATTTTTAAGTCTTTATGATCGTTGTAGATCTTGAAATATTCTTTCACACTGTCTAAGAATGACCTTGATCAGACATCTATAGATAAATTTATTGCAATTGTTCCGAATCATCTGACCTTTCATCTGTTTCATGTGACCTTTTGTCTGGCCTATTGTATGGTCCAATTTCGGCCGTCAAGATGACATAATCTCTTTTCTAGGTCTTCACAAAAGTTGTATATCTCAAAGTCTTCTTTGAAACTGTCTTGAGAAAATCTTAATCGGACATCTATAGTGAAAGTTGTGCTAATTATCCCAAGATAGGTTCATTATGACTGAGAACAAAACCTTGTTTGATTCTTTCAGCCATAACTTTGTTATTCGACCTCCTAATGAGATGATTCTTGTCTTTAAATAAACTAGAGACATAGGGCTACAAATTATCTAAAGGAATTGAATTCTAATTCAGTCTCTCAGACTTTTAATTTCTGGATGGAAGTTGTGCATAATATACTATTTTAAAATAAAAACAGTCCGAAAATATTTGGGATACAACTTTCAGATTTTTGAACCAAACGGATTGATTTTGGTGTCATTAGAAACTTAAGACAAGGGAAACATTTTTCTAAAAGAAAGTGTTAAGGTTATAGGAATGTTCAAGGGTGTTTCCGGGAGACACTTAAGGTTAAAAGAACATAAGCCTATAAAAAAAAGGTAAAATGGACTTTTTGGACTCATTAAGGGCATAAAAGGAAGAAAAAATTATGGTCTTGCATTTTAAGAAGAGAGAAGAACGAAAATTGAAGAGTAGAAAAGAGAGTGTCATGAATAAGAGAGAGAAATAAGAAGAGAAAAAGAGAAAACAAGCTAGGGTTTAATTTTTCTTAGCTTGTAAGAGAGATTTTGGAGCTGTTTAAGAAGGGAAAAAGGAAGAGAAAGAGAAGAGTTTCCCTTTGAGCTAAAGATCCTTTTATTTGGTGAAGAATGAAGGTAAGATCATTTTAAATATTTTGGATTTTTGGAAGAATTTCAGTTCGTGGAGTTTAGAAAATTCTTGGGTTTAAGTATTCTAGAACTAATTTTAGTGATTGTGCTTTGAGGAATTTTCAATTGAAAACCCTATTTAGTTAGATTTTTGTTATTGTATAAAGGGATCAAAAGAGACAAGAGGAATAAGAGAAGAGGCATTTTGAGCAAGTCTATAAGCAAGGAAATCAAGGTGGGTACATGTTTATAATAGAGTAAATAAGCCACTAATGTTTTCTTTGAATCAAGAAAGTTAAATGTTTTAAAATTACATTATAAATGTTGCATTTATTGTTCTTCGAACGCTATGAGAATATGCTGCTTATTTTGTTTATGAATTTTGTTTGATTTATGAGAAGGATTTTTGAAAGGATATCAAGCTTAAGAAATCAAGTTTCCGAAATGTGCCTTTTTGGCAATATGGTTTACAAGTCATGAATTACATGCTATGTGGGTTTGTAGTGGTCCCCTAAGTTAAGTCAAATGCACTTTGACAAAAGGCTTCTCCCACCTGCCCGATAGTGGCATGGAGCTCCTTTATGGACTCCCATAAGTTCATGGCTACACAGGACCATTAAGTGGAAATGTATAGTACATTTTGTTTTTGGATCCACCCGAACCATTCTGACGTGCTTATGTGTTATGTTATATGAACAAGTTTAATGCATTCATGTTTTGTAGTTGGAGATTTTGACTACATGATGAGACTTTGAGAAACATGCACTTTATGAACTAAATGAGAATTTTCTATGACAAGTAAATGTTTTCAATGGTTTTTGTTTATTTTACTATTATAAACTGTTACCCATGAGCTTTCAAGCTCAACCCTTTGGTCCCATCTTCAGGTGATAGCTAAGAGAACAAGTGATCAAGAGCCTAAAGGAATTTCTTCAAATTTGCTATTATGTATTTTTGTAATAAGCCAATGATGTGGCTTTTGATATGTAAATAAAGTTTTTTAAACTCTTTTGCTTTAGTAATGAAATGATAGATTGAAGTAGTTTCGGTTGTGTATGTTCATAATTGACTTCTTTGTTAAAATGGTTGAGTTGGAGTAATAAGTTTGTTTTGATATTTGACTATTATGGGCACGCCACCCTTGTGGAATGATGTTTAATAAAGGTTCATGGAAATAACCCTATAGGATTCAGTTCATGTTTTCGCAAGAGTTGGATTTCGGAATCAAGCGGGATCCAACAGTTATGATATTAGAGCAAGAGTTGGGTTTTGGAAACAAGTGGGATCCAACAGTTGTGGTATCAGAGCAAGAGTTGGGTTTCGAAAACAAGCGAGATCCAACATTCGCCCTCTCCATAACATTAAAAAAAAATCCATTGTTGGCTTTTCTTCACTATTAGTCAAACGAAGTACCCTTACCAAAGGCTCACAAACTCGGACAACAAATTGATATTGAGACCAAAATTCTCTATCTCCTAGTATAATGTTGGAAACCTCCAATCTAACATTAGACCTAACATGCTGAGATAAAACCCACTTATTGCTTATAAACCTTTGTCTTAACTCTTTCTTCATCGAAACAAAAGACTGAAGTGATAAGAAATTCGTTGCAAGTTTGTCACAGCAGGATGATACAAATTCCTACCATTGGTAAATTCCTTTCTCATTAAATTCAACACTCATGTACGATTATATATGAACTTGGTCACCATTTTATCTTTCTGTACGGTCTCATCAATAATAGGAAAATAACTAGGATCTCCTATATTCTCCAACATTAGGTCAATGCAATGTGTAGCATAATGAGTCTAAAAAAAGAATTATACCTGTTGGATCCCGTTACCGAGACCCTTCTTCTTGTTCTCTTACTTCTTGAACTAACCATTTGAGGGATCTCTTGTTGCCTAACTTTCATGGTGGTGAGCTTACATTAGTTATAGCCTTTAATAAAGCCTAAATTAAAGGATCATGTTCATACTTAGAAACAATGTTACCCTCCTTGAGAAAACAAATATTCATCAATTTTCCTAAGAAAACAAATATTCATCAATTTTCCTAAGCATGTCCGTTAAACGGACATGCGTGTCCGTTTAACGGACATGATTTGCGCTTAGGGCCTTTTTGACCCGAAGCTGTTCGTTAAACGGACATTGGTGTCCGTTAAACGGACATGCTTTGGACAAGGGGTGCATTTTCACCCGTACCTGTCTGTTAAACAGACATGGGTGTCCGTTAAACGAACATGGTTTGGACAAGGGGTGTATTTTCACCCGAAGCTATCCGTTAAACGGACATGGGTGTCCGTTAAACGAACATGGTTTGGACAAGGGGTGCATTTTCACCCGAAGCTGTCCGTTAAATGGACATACATGAGGATTTCCAAAACCCTCCTGCCACTTCATGCTTTGCCCAAACCTGCTTCAAACTTCAACCAATTCTAACCATCTAATATTCATCCACTCATGCTAACACACTTAATCAACTCATAACATCAACCTCAATTCCACAATTGTTCAAACCCTAATGTAAAAAGATTCATCAAAACTTTATTAACCAACCATTCATTCATGCCAATACCCTTCATACACATTCTCATCCATCCATTCAAAACTCAAATCCCAAGTCTACTAATTCATCAAAGTACATTGACTAATCTAACATTCATGCCATCTTCTAACAATTTCAAATCATGTACTCTATTTGCAACACTTAAAATCCTTAACTCTTTTTAAACCTTTCCAAACTTCCTGCACACAACCCTATCTTCATAGAAACCTAAAACATGACCATGCATGATTTAAGAATACATAATAAACCATAATTCAAATACATTTCATTTACATCAAAA
>JANZLX010180809.1:0-11927 GCA_025531955.1 Erythroxylum orinocense
TATTGAACTATATAAAAATATAAATGAAAAGGATAATCAAAATTACTTTGAGCCACCTGTCACACTTGAAGATCTAACTCCAAAGGGTTTAAATGAACTAGCCCAACCATCACAAATTATCAGAGCCACTAAACATCCACCTCAGTTAAAACCTTTTGTTGTAAGTCTTCCTCATCTTAAACATCACTCCGTTAACTCAACCATCACTTTCCTTTATGAAACTAATAGCTATATAGAATCTAGTGCAAATCCTTTATGGCAATAAGCTATGAAAAAAGAATAGCAAGCTTTAGAGAAACCCAAACATGGGATCTAGTCCCATTTCCCCCACTTCCCCAAGTAAATATTTAGTGTGTTGCAAATGGGTTTTTAAAATCAAGATAAAAACAGATGGAACTATAAAACATTATAAAGCTCGACTTGTTAGTAAAGGATTCACTTAGGAGTATGGTTTTGACTATCAGGAGACTATTACTCCCGTAGCCTATCTCAATTTAGTTCACAGTCTCATAATTGTTGCTATCGTTAAGAAATGAAAAATATTCTAAATGGATGTCAAAAATGCATTTCTCATTGGTGATCTTTCTAAAGATGTGTATATGCAACCACCTCCAGGTTATGATCATCCTCCTAATACTGTTTGTCATCTAAAAAAGGCTTTTTATAGCCTTAAACAAGCTCTTTGAGCTTGGTTTGTAAATTTTAGCTACGTTATTCAAGAAATTGAATTTATTTATAGTCCACACGATAATGCCTTATTCATTCGACATACAAATGGAGTTTATGTGCTCTTATTAATCAATCTAAGTAATATGATTAATAATGGAGATTACCTTAATGGTGATACATAATTAAAAAAAAATAGCAAACAAATGGCCAACCTCTGAATGATCTTATCTTGTATTAAAAATATGTGGGGAGTTTGGTATATCTTATAGTTACTCATCTTGATATAGCCTATGCAGTTCATATTGTGAGTTAGTTTAAGACAAGTCCTCAAATCATTTACTATACTACATTGCACTATATTTTCTGTTATATTAAAAGTACATTATTTTATGGAATTCACCTCCCTTTTATTTCATGGAATTCACCTCTCTTCATCATCCTCTTTAAAGCTTTGCACGTATTTTGATGCTGATTAGGTAGGAGATCTTACTATTTGACACTCCATAACCAAGTTTTATTTCTTTCTTTATGATTTTTTTCATATAAAGAAGTAAGAAATAAACAATTATAGCTTGTTCAAGTACTCAAGATGAATACTGAGCCCTTTGATAATACTTCTAAAATCTATGGTTATGATGGTTATTATAAGATATAGGAATTTAATATTCCATAACCAATACTATTTATTATGATAATTATAGTGCCATCCAAATTGCTCACGTTGAGTTTAAAGAGGGGTGTTAGTCAACTATAATATTTACTTTCTAAAAAAGATGGGTGCATAATAATGATAGAATATTATAAAAATATTGTATAATTAATTGTATGATTATTTCCTTTCTTTTATGTATCTGCATCTCTATATGTAGATCCCTTTTTATACAAAACTTACATACCATAAATATTACTCAAACATTTACAGTAGAGTTATAAGTTCCTAAAAAAAGTGAAACAAGGATACTTTAGTAGACTAGGAGGTCATCCTTAATAAGTCTATAGAGAACATTGTTCATAAGGAGGCGATAAATAAAAAAATGTTGGTTGCCCCAAGTTTGCCTATTTAGTATATAACATTAGAAAATTTAAGGTTAAGGATAAAGTCTTCTTACCTTAATGAAATTTAAAGGTCATCATCTATGTCTTTAATACGATAAATATCGCAGAACATAATGTGATATGATCATATAGAATACAATGAAAAGAAAGACACAGGGAACGGGTTACCTACTCTTAACGATCAAAGCAAATTCTTAAATTTAGAATGAATCAAATCTCCCTAAGTAAGATTCAAATTCTATTTCGGATTGTAATCTTTAATTAAAAATAGCTTTTTGACCAAAAGCTCCTATCAAGATGAAACCTGCAATGTATTGGTGATGAGTATATAATGAAACTTGAGTAATAAAGTTCTGCGTTATGAACACATAAGCAGGTAATGAGTACATATGTTAAGCTACTAAGGAAATAATAAACCCCTAAAGAAGCTAAGGCAAGACCTAATTAAAAATAACCGAATTACTGATTATGTCATAAAGACCCTTATGTCCACGTCCCAACCGCCCTCAAGTGGAATATGTACTTCTAAAAGATCTTTTATACTGTGCGCAATCCTAAAGTTAGTTCTATACATATGAGCAACAACAAGAAAAATGAATGCAATAGCTAAATAATGGTGTGCAATATCGGTTATCCATAGACTTTGTGTTTATGGATGGAACCCCCCAAGGAGGGTTAGAATGGTTATTCCTTCTCCTTGGGAGGTACCAAATAAATGACTACTTGCATCGGAATTTTGAGCATCAAGATTCCATTAACTTGTAAAAAGTGGGCCTAATCCTTGAGGGTGCATGCGATAATACATCTAAAAAATTATTCCATCAAATGTATTCCCCTCTGGAACTAGGAATAGAGACATGAACTAAATGTCCTATCTATATTTATCTTCAAATTCTCTGTTGAGTGCAATCTCTCTGAGATCTTAGAACTTAGTCCTCAGCATATTGCTGGACAACCTATGTTTCTTGCAAAAATGTAGACCAGGTATGGAGTTTGATAAAAACTACAATGACATAATTTTGATATGGATTAATTTCCATAATATAACATTAGAATTTTGGACTCTTGAGGGGTTAAGTTATCTGGAAAGTTCAATAGGAAAGCCTCTGACTATAGGTTCTCTGACAACCAACATAGATATGATTTGTTATGTTAAGATTTGTGTAAAAATTAGAAGGGACATGGAATTACTAATGTCATTCCAGTGATGAACCTAAATGAGGCAGGTGAGCTAACCAAAGTGGAGATATAATTAACATATCCTTGGAAATCCAAAATCACAAATAGGAAGTGGAAACCTACTAGCTGCAGATCTAAAGTAGGCACTTACATGGAGATTATAGGACAAATGGAGGATATAACAAGACATTATGAGAATATGGGATAGAGCACAATGAGGGTGAATAAGTAGAAAGAAGCTAGAAATAAAGAGCTTGAAAATACCAAAACATAGAAGATTGATTCCAGTATAAATGAGAATGAAGTATGTGAGAAGACTGATTCTAGTACAAGTGAGAATGAAGTAGGTGAGAAGGCTTTAAGTAATGATGACTAGGATATGAGCAATTTAGAGAGTTTGGAAAACAACATTCAGGAGAAAATCATAAAGGGATTTGAATTGGTTACAAACTTAAGGTGAAAGTTTAGCATATCAAAAAGTAAAGGTAGGCTAAGAGCAAAATATTCTTACCTAAATATCCATAATGAGCTTCCTTTTTTAGAATATAAGGGGATTGAATGATACTCTTAAAGACAAGTTGTGGAGGAGTTGGTAGATTAAAAAAAAAAGCCTGCTTTTCTACGTTTGATTGAAACCAGAATAAAGTTACCACATTTACAAGATTGTCTAAAATTTTGGGGTGCTAAATGGGAGATATTATCCAATCATAGGTTTCATTTAACAGAAAAATTATAATTTCCTACAACTTGAATAAGCTTTCTATACAAACCTCTCTTATTATTGATTAATTTATTTAGATGAAATATGAATTGCTTGGTGTTACTCACAGGTTTTATCTTTTTTATACGCTTCTAATAATGCTTTTCAGATGGTGGAAGTTATTGGAGGATATTAAGATTGTGAAAAAAAATAGGGATATTTGGGTTATGGTTGGGGGATCACAATCACATCCTAAGTTCAAATAAGGATGAAGACAGTATAATTTGAATCAATGTGATAGATAAGGAGTTAAAGGAGTGCATAAAGGTTACAAATCTAGTGGATTTAAGACAAGTTGGTTGCTATCATGCATGGAGTAATAAGCAATAGGGTGAATATTTCATAAGAAAGAAACTAGATCGAATCTAGTGGATTTAAGACAAGTTGGTTGCTATCATACATGGAGTAATAAGCAATAGGGTGAATATTTCATAAGAAAGAAACTAGATCGTATAATGTTAAACCACCAATAATTTTTCTAATTCCCTAATTCACTTACTCTTTTTGGAGAACCCTTATGTTTAAATTACACATAAATGGAGATATAGGGAATGAAGTTCAATAGAATTAGTAGAGCACCATTCAAATTCTTCAATAGGTTGACAAAAAGAATGGGATTTGAGCAATTAGTCAGAATAAACTAGCAAAAAGAAAAAAGGAGGATGCAAAGCATACCAACTGATGAGGATGCTCTAACTGGTGAGGAATGATTTAAAGATATTTTGTAAGGAGGTTGGTAGTAATTCACAAGTTGCAATGCAATTAGATAAAGAAAATTCAAGAAAGCTTAGGTAGACTACTATAATCATCCCCTATATATAATATTGAAAGAATTAGAAGTTGCTTGTCTAAAGGAGTTTAATTTAACTTTAAGTCTTCATAAGTCTATTCTAAGGAAGAAAGCAAGAGTGAGGTGGCTGAAGGATGTGGATACCAATTCAAAATTCTTCTTCTTTTCTATCTTAGCTAGAAGAAACATCAATAATATCAACATGCTTTATGATGAATCGGGGTCAATTTGCACTAATCAAGAATCTATTGAAAGCATTTCTTTAAACTTTTACAAGTCATTATTCGGAAATACTAATATGGAAGACAATAATGTTTAGAATTTATCTTGGTTTGTACAAGATAAAATCATCCAGCAAATGAGAGAGCTTTTGATTAGCCCATTATTTATATAAGACGTAAAGGATATTTTGAGCAATCTCAATCCTTCTAAGGCCCTTGGACATGATGGATTCTCAGCTCACTTTTTTCAAAAACTTAGGACATTATAGGCCAACTGGAGGAAACTGTGCAGGATTTTTTCATTCCTTCCAAGTTAGTGAAGCTAATAACATCTTCTAGCTTGAGTGACTTTTGCCCTATATCCTATTATAACACCATATGTAAAATAATTTCTAACATCCTAACCAACAAACTCAAAAGTTGTTTAAATTCACTAATATCTTTGTCTCAGAGTGCTTTTGTGCAGGGAAGAACTATTGAAGATAACATATTGATACTTAAGGAGCTTATAAAGGAGTACACCTCTAAGTGAGCTATCAAGAGTTGCATTATCAACCTCAATATGTATATGGTTTTTGACCTAATCAGGTGGAATTTTATAATAAGTTGTTTGCTTGCTTTTAGATTCCCAACTCAATATATACAAAGGATATAAGCCAATGGTTATCCTACAAAGTTTTTTAGGAGTACTAAAGGGATTAGGCAAAGGGACCCTTATCCCTTTACCTTTTCCCTTTAGCTATAAGAATTTTATATAGAATGCTTCGGTTGTTCTCTTGGAATAATTATATATTCTTGTTTCATCACAATTGTAAGGAGTTAAGACTCAACCATCTTAATTTTTCTAATGATTTGATGTCATTTAGTAGTGCTGATCACTATTATATTTCACTCCTTATGAGAATCATTAAACAATACACAAAATTTGAGGTTTGAGGGTCAATTTTGATAAGATTTGCATCTTTTTTCCTTTAATTTTCAAAATAAAGAACTTGGAAGTCAATTTGGTCTCAAGATATAAGCTCCTCCTTTAAAGTATTTAGGGATCCCAATTACAAATAACAAGCTTGAGTTTGTTGACTATCTTCCACTACTAGAAAGGCACAAATCCAAAAACAATTCTTAGTAGAATATAACTTTATGCACAGCAGGAAGATTACAATTAATCTCAAAAGTACAAAGAAAAAAAGCTACCTATTGGATTGCTCATCTTGTCTTACGAAAGAAGATTATTAAGAAGTTAAAGAGATGTATAAAGTAGTTTCTATAGTCTAGAAAACTTGGCAACTCTAAAAGCGCCAAGGTTAGATGGGATGAATTATGTCTAAAGAAAGAGGAAGGAGGGCTAGGCTTGACATCTCTATCTACTATACAGAAAATAATTAAGGCTAAAAGGATATAGAGATTTTTCAAGGATAAATAATCCCTCTAACTGAAATGACTTAATCAATATTACTTGAAAAGCATAAGTTTCTAGTAGCTTGAGGTAAGTAAAGAGAATTCCTTGTACTTTAGATAGATGTTTAAACTCAGAAGGCATGTCTACCCTTATATAAGTTGGCATGTGGGAAATAGACAATCCTTATGGTTTTGTTATGATAATTGGATGCATCCCACTTATAGAAAGTTATGAAATGTTATTTTTGAAATTAAGAATAACTATTAAAGAAAAGGCAAGCTACATCGTCTCAAATGGAGATTGGAATTGTAGATACAGAAGTGCTAGTCATTTGTTAAACTTCCTAAATCATCAACCAGAGGGAGGGGAGGATAAGCTGACGTGGAATGAGGGAAACTTCAGCAATGCTTCCCACTATAACCTCTTTAGAGAAGATCAACCTAAAGTTCCCTAGAATGAATTGATTTGGAAGAAAACTATTTATCCTAAAGAAAAAATTATAAGCTGGTTGGCTATTAAGAATCGAATTAAAACCAAGGATCATTAGGACGGAATTCTAGGAAACCTAATTGTCTATTTTGTAACGTAAAATTGGATACAATCCCACATCTATTTTTTTTCAATGCAATTAGTCTTATATCAATTGGAAGAGAATATAAAACATAATGCAAATCAATTATGCATAGATAGATTAGAGATATATGGTTACATGTGCCAATAGAATGTGCAAGCACTTGAAGCAAGATAAGATCATTATAAAAACTTCATGTTCTTGTACCATCTATTCTCAATCAACAAGCTTTACAAAGGTTAAAGGAAGGAAGTTACAGAACTTAGAGATGTTATCATCAACTGGATTAGGGAAATCTTATTGGCACATAAAGTTCAATCCCAGATCAACCAAAGAATGAAAAACTTATGGAGGATTTAAAATTGATGTAATAATGTTACTAACGGTTGCTATTCTAGCATACACTTGCTTAATCAATTTTATGGCTACCTGCCTTGATAGTTCTTGCACCTTTATACTTGTATAAACTTCGCTTGTGTAAAAAAATATTATTCATTTTCTATTAAAAAAAACACCTACGATGAAGACAAAGTTACAAAGGAAAATTAGTGAGGGTTCCTTTGTTTTTAAACGTTGTAAAGAATTTGAAGGCAACCCAAAGCAAAAGAAAAGACTAAAATATCCTTGGTGATCTATGAACCTTCATATCTTCACTTGTTCTAATTGTTAACAAAATTCCAACTCATTCCCACCCATTTTTTCCTAAAAGGAAATTGATTAAAATTTTCCTCCTTTTCCTTCCTCATAAATAAGTACAAGATACCCCAATTATTAAAATTAACTAATTTCCCTTGTCATTTTCTTGTTACACATTTACCCATCTTCTTTAATAAAAATGTCCTAATAAATCCTAATTGACCAAAAATCAAAATATAATGTATGTATAAAAATTCATTAAAAGAAAATAATCACTATTAGATATTAACGAAAATATATTATGGATAAATATCTAGAGAGCTGCC
Organism: Erythroxylum orinocense; assembly: GCA_025531955.1. Taxonomy (NCBI): domain Eukaryota; kingdom Viridiplantae; phylum Streptophyta; class Magnoliopsida; order Malpighiales; family Erythroxylaceae; genus Erythroxylum; species Erythroxylum orinocense. Next base: position 7,608 of record JANZLX010180809.1, read on the forward strand.
TAGAGATATTTATTGGAATGAGAGATGAAATAAGAGACCTAGAGATATTTTAAGGGGCATCCAAATATTTACTTATTAGCTAGAAAGGTCTCTTAGATTGAAAAATAAGATCAGAGACCTATAGGGTATCTAGATATTTTGCAATGAGGCTAGAGAGGTATATAGGGCCTTTCAACCAAAATCTAAATTTTGAGACTTGAAGGGGTATTCTTGTACATAAAACTAAAATGTTAAATCCTAAAAGGTGTGTAAGGATTTGAACTAAAATGAAAAGAGTGACCTAAAGGAGTATCTAGGTATTTAGAAGAAAATTAGAAAAACCTAGAGAGAAATCTAGGTATTTAACCTAAAATGAAAAGAGAGATCTAAAAGGCTATCTAGTATTTTAAAGTGAAATTTAGAAACCAAGAAAGAGGTGTCTAAGGTTTTGACCCAAAATGAAAAAGAGAGACCTAAAGTGGTATCTAGGCACTAAAACTAAATTAGAGAACTTAAAAAGATGTCTCAAGTTTTTGTTCAATTGAGAAAAGAGACTTAGAGGGATACTTGGATATTAAAACTAAATTAGATAAACTAGATAGGTTTCTATGATTTGACCTAAGTGAAAAGAGAGACTCAGAGAGATATCTAGGGTTTTCACTCCATGAAATAGATGGTTTACAATAAGATAAGGAATGCCTTTGCAAATATGTAAAACTCAAATAAAACATTTTAAAATATCGTCACTTGAAGTGATACAAGTAGAAATGGAAGATAGTGCATCTTTTTATAATTTTACACTTTGTCAAATGTTCAATAATTTCAAGGATATTTAAGAATTTTCAATTCCTGATTTTAATACTCATACTATTTATTAAAATAAGTTATTAAATTAGGATTAGTACAATGATTAAAAATTAATATAACCCAACATTTTGACAACTATCATCGATGAACATATAGAATAGAATATTCCTTTTGTATTTTACCAGTAAAACGATCTTTGTGCTTATAGAATCTTTCAATCTCTGCTACCCTTTGATATAGTAAATTTTTTTTGTTGTAAATCTTATATATGTAAAATAAGTCCAACATTTGATAAACGTATAGAAACATGAAATTTGACCCCAAAAAATGGTAAGTATTTTTACATAATCTAAAATATTAAAGAATTCGGTTGATAACAAAAATACCTAAATAATTTTAAATTTAGGATTAATAACAGAAATAATATGTCTTATAAATAAATTCCAAAGAAAGGATAAGGATGTAAACCTATTCTAAAGATACGAAGCGTGACATTATTGAAGTTATCAATCTAGTCAATTTATAGAGAAGTTATTTTTACTTACAAATAGAAATTCAAGTTATTTAAGGAAAAATGGACACAATCGCTAAAAATTTAAAAATTGTTAAGACTTTAAATTTTGACTTTATAATGGGCCTTTTAAAAATCGTTCTTCCTTAAGTGAAAAGGAATGTCTTTATTACTCACAAAGGATGTTCCTTTTTATTCACTTTTGTTCATTAACTTGCTTAAGCCACTATTTATTTGTTTTCAACCTAGAAAGAACTTTTTTAGGCTCTAAATTTTACTTAGAATGTTGTTTATCGTTAACCTAGCAAACTCTCTCTCTCTCTTAATAAAATTTCTATTTGAAAGCCTATTTTTACCAATTTATGGCCCACTTTGAATCTTGTTTATGCTCACACTTTTGCCTAAGTCATAGCTCATTATATGATAGACCTAACAATTTTCCTCTCCTATGCTCCAGAATTTTCAAGCTATGTTTTACTGATTTCTCTATAAGAACATAATTTCTTCACCATTTTTGTCTTTATTTTTATTTACTCATTTCTTTTCTTATTGATTTTTCCAAGATTGAAGCTTTAACTATTGCTTAAACAATGACATATTTCATACGTAGAAGATAAAGTAATGGCTTCAATATTTTAGTCCTGGGATAATCTCGTTTGATTTTCTTTGTTAAATTTGACGAGGCAATTAAATCTTTTTCTAAAATTAGTTTGTCATTTGGTTAAAGCAACACTTCTCACATATAAAGCGAAATCCCTTTGCATGGTAAATTCATAGTAGTCTACAAAAAATTTTACTCTCCTTATAATCTTTTTGTTGGGAAACTAATTCTTATCATCCTTTCTTAATGTAAATTGTTGCCTAAGCTTGAATGGCACTCATACTGCATAATCGTTAGATTTTTCTATAGTTTTGTTTTAACCCGAGGTCTATTATATGTAGTTTCTTAGGATTTTGGTTATATGTTTATCACCACTATTATGACCTAAATCTAAAAGGCTTTCAATGATAGCAGCGGGACATCTTCTGAATTGACTGAGCTGACTTTCCAATACCATCATTTCACTAACATTAGAGTCATATATCACAAGAAGAAAATAAAATAAGGACAATTGAAAATCATGAGATTTTTAGATTTTGTATAATCTAAATATGTATGCACGTAAATGTAATTGGGTCTGGAAATAATTAAATTTCAAAGAGATATAAGCAAAAAATTTAAAAGGAATTAAAAAATAATTGAGGAAAAATCCAAGCATTCATCAATCAATCATTCTACGCAAAATTCAAATTTAATAACATCATTCATTCAAAAGTAGCATTTAAAATTTAATACAAGCTAAATTTAATAGATTGCTTTAGTGTACGACTGGTCCACATCAATTGACACCTGTTTGGTGGATCTAACAATGAGTGAAACAAATAACAAGTGGAAAGTGAAGTAAATGAGTCCAGATCTTTTGTCCAGTTTTATTCTGTCTTATTCTGTTTCATGAAATTTCAGCTATTTATTTTGCGGGTCTCATGTGGATTCCATGCAGGACCTACATAAATAAATAACTGAGATTTATTGGACGCAATAAGACACCATAATATTAAAAGGGAGATCTGAACTCGAAGTAAATAATGTTATGGAAAGAACATGATTGCTGAGAAGATTTGACCGCCTTAAGACTCTTGCTTTTATAACTTTAAATATACTAACTCAAGTTAAGTGTTTTGTAATGTTCATGCTTGGCACCTCCTCGTCTAATTACAGCCACCTATGCTTTAGAAAATATTTAAGTTTATCTTGAAAAGCTATATAAGTTTTAATTGAATGCCCTGCAAACTATTTTGGTCTTCAAAATTAAATATGTTTTATGCATAGAGTGTAGCTAGGCTGTGTTGAGGAATTGGTTTTTGTTCTACGAAAGGTGAATTTAGGGGTAGAGAACCTAGAGAATTGATGCAAGCATGCCACTTGAGGATCATGGAGCATTGGAAATAGAGACACTTGAGCATAAGCATAGAGGAACTAAGGAAGTGATGCATCACAGAGACCTTATGTTTTTAAAGTGTCAAGTTATGTCTCCTTCCTGGTTATAGATCTTCATCCTTTTGAGCTTAAAATATTATCTAGTATAACCTAGGATTTTTCTTAATCCTAATAATGAATTAAAAAAACCAATCAATGTCACCTTTTGTCTTAATGTTTTTCAGCGATTCTGATGAAACTCCCATATAAGTCTGTAGCCCCATCAATATAGTTGTTTTAATTGAAATTTTTCATCCTCTGAGTGTATATCCTTAAGAAACGATTTTTTGACAATAACAATTCATGCTTAATATGGTATTTTCCTCCATTTCAGAATTTTTCTTATGGAATTATTTATTAATTTAGTTATTTCTAAAATTCGTTTACAATCCATAACGTGAATCTGTTAAAAATCCTAAATTTAAATATTTTGCTCATAAATGTGTTTCAAAATTTTAATTTATGTTTACAATATTGCAGCTTCTCGTCTTAGATTTGTTTCTTTCAATTCCTCGATTCTTTTATAGCTTTGCTCATTTAGGTCTTCATTAATTTTTCTTAGTTCTTAATTATTTCTTATAAATTTAACATTTTCATAATGCTACTATTCTTTTTCTCTTATGAAAGTTCTGCATTTTCATTTTATGTTCTGTGTATCCTATGAACTGTCCTACCAATTTTTCTTTCTTTTCTACTAATTTTCTTCTATTCGAGAGCTTAGATGACAGCCTTTTTTTTCTTAGTAACCAACAGGTTTCACTCTCTTTTAAAAACTTATTTTATCTTCTTTTAATTTAAGAACCTGATATTTTATGAAACGGATCCAGTCTCCATATCCTTTTTTAATATTTTGCTTTAGTAAAGACCAAAAAATCTTGAGATGTGCTTCTAACATAAGGTTTTTTATTTTATTTTAATTGAAACACCAACTGCCAAAAAAAAAAACTTCTTTGGTTTGTAAGCTTTATACACTGTAGAGTAGACATAGGTAATAAATAAGAGAATA
>JANZLX010180818.1:0-12407 GCA_025531955.1 Erythroxylum orinocense
AAGTTGATGTATGTGTTGATATGTAAGTAAAGCTTGTTCAAACATTTCTTTTGTTTTCAAATGAGATTGAGAATTGAAAAGTTCTTTTGTATGATTATGTTTCCTTGAATTTTGAGAATGATGTATGTGCTTATCCTTGGTTGAGAATTCCAACTGTTGCTAGTGTTAGAAGAGCATGTTGAAATTGGGAAGAATATGTGTGATGAATCCCTTTGGAGTTGAGATTTAATGATGTTTGTGGTTGTTTAATGGATTTGAAGTGGTTTTTGTGATGTTGGAGAAGAGTATGAGGAAAGGGGATGTCAGGATGGGTTTAGGAACCTTTGGAGGGGTCTTGGAGGGTGAAAATTTCATGTCACCCGAAAGTTATACGGCCTACCCGTGTGATTTCACACGGGCCATGTTTTTCTGGGCGTAGGGACACTATTTCACCCGAAGGTTACATGGCTTGACCATGTTGGATCACACAGTCCGTGTGTTTTGACCTAGAAAAAGACAAAATTTCAATTTTTGGTCTTTACGAAAGTTTTAGCTTTAGATGTCTACTTTCTAACCATCCAAAAACTAAGTCAATCCGACACCTATGGTGAGAGTTATGGTGTTTGCCTTAAAGCATGTTCAATAGGAGTAAAGTCATGAACATGTTGGATTCGTTTGGTCATAACTCCTTTGTCCGACCTCCGATTGGGGTGATTCTTAGGGCGTTAGATTCATAACATGTTTTTCTACCTCTCAATAAAAATTGATAACTTTTAGAGTTAAATTCAAAACGTTTGCTGGAAAGGAAGTGAGGGGTCGGTTTGGAGAGCTTGATCGGGTTATGAATGTACTTTGGATTTTTAAGCATATCTTGAGCTATAGATCTCCGATTGAGGTGGTTCTTGTTTCTAATTGAACTAGAGACTAAGAACTACCATTTTGAAGAAGTCAATTATGATTATTGTGAATTCATTGTGTGGGCTCGCCTTTGTGACTTGAGATGTTATGAGGATGAGGACTAGTCGACGAGGTTAAAGAGATTTCATTGAAAATAACCCTACAAGGAACCCGCTTACACTTTTTGATCCTGGACCGATTGTTGGGCTTCAAAAACGGGGCCCAACAACTGATTTTGGGGACAAGGGAATAGGATCGGGAGATACATCAATGATAGGAGAAGGAGGAGCACCTTGTGGATCATGAGATGGCAGAACAGTAAGAGGAAACGACTGAGATAAGTGAAGCCAAGGAGGTGAAGGACTAATGTCAAGTTATGGAAGAACCGTGGAAGAAGAACCTAAAACTTGAAGAAATGGAAACACAGATTCATCAAAGGCAACATGACGGGCATAATAGATTTTACCAGTGCCTTTATCAAGACAATGGTAACTAAGATAGTGAGGGGAATAACCCAAAAAACACACTGTTTAAACTGAAAAGAAAATTTGTGCTTCTGAAAGGGGCAAAGTAAGTGATAGATGGCACACCCAAAAATGTGAACGAAGTTATAACCCCGGGGCCTGATTATAGAGAACCTGAGATGGAATTTTGGAAGATAAAGCAGTAATTAGCATCCGATTAATAAGAAAAATTGCAGTATCAAAGGCAAATTGTCAATACTTTAAAGGAGCACCACAATGGCCAAGAAGCGTAAGGCAAATGTCCACAATACGCCTAATTTTTCTTTCGGCAATACCATTTTGTTCATGAGTATAAGGACAGATAATTCTATGATAAATTTCTTTTTGAAATAATTTGTATAAAGAGCGAAATCCACCACCCCAATCAAATTGAAAGTTTTTAATGGTGGAATCAAATTGCTTTTCAACAAGCGCTTTAAACTGACAGAAAATATGAAATACCTCACTTTTATGTTTGATAGAAAAGAGCCATGTAAACAAAGAAAAATCATCAATAAAAATACAAAAAAATTATGACTAGAAGCATAACAAATAGGGACAAGACCACAAACATCCAAATGAACCAAATCCAAAAGTTTAGAATTGCGATTATGAGTTAAAGGTAAAGAAATCCTATGAAGCTTGCCTAAACACCAGGAAGAACACTTAATGGAAGACAACTTAGAAGAAGAACATGGCAAAAGAAATTGACAAATTAAAATGGGAACAGTTCGAAAATTTAGATGACCAAAGCGAGCATGCCAACTATCCAAAATGACCAGGTAAGCAAGAGGAGCCGGATTATTATGTTGACGAAGGGTGCCACTCAATTTGTAAAGGCCTTAATCACTTGTTCCGCATAGGAGAATCCGATTGGTACTCCGTTCTTTTACAAATTGTTGGTAGAACCAGAACATTAAAGTATATAAAAGACAATCAAAAAATGAAAAGAGACGCACAATACTTTTCTCACACTTTATTGACCGGGAGACAAACCTTTTATAGGTGTGACAGAAATCACATGTATTCCAACATTTCAACTTAGATACTGTGTGAATGTAAAGAAGAATTGAAGACAGAAGAAATATGTGTTTGCAACAAAAGAGTAGTCAAAGAGAGAAGGAGGTGAAAGACATATCAGCCGGAAATGAGAAAAGCTAAGGCCTCATTCACGTGACAAAACATCATTTATTAATAGCATAAGCTGTCGTTCTTATCAAGTCCCAAGCATTATATGTGGAGCTTTGTCGTTTCACTTACAACAGCCAACACACAATTTGAAGCAAAGCAAAACGCAGGTTCTTCATATAAGAAACGCAAACACAACACGGTAGCACTTCATAAGCATTTATATGACAACTCAAAACACAACAGAGAATGGAGTCATTAAAAATCACGTGGAAGGCACATGAGCGAGGGACCAGACACAAGACAGCCACGTTTGAAGCCTTCATCTTCTTCACCTTTATAAGACACAAAGTAGAAGCATCACGAAAACATAAAGAAAAACTTCAATTTTCTATCTTCATTGTATACAATTTTTGAGAGTGCAAAAATCAGTGTGAGGGAAAAAGATCAAAGAGTGCTAGAGTGCCAACCTGTTTCGAGTACTGGAGAGTTTGTGATTCTCTTATTGCGGGTGTTCAAAGAACACTCAATCTTTGTATCATCTTCTCCATTTTCTTTTGCTTTAGTGAAATTTCCTACACCACTATTAAGTGAGAGCCTTGGATGTAGATAGTTATTGACTATCAAACCAAGTAAAATCAAGTCTTTTTACTTTTTGCAATATACATTTCTGCAAAATATTAAGTGTTTATCAGTTTCTGTTTGTAAAAAGATATCATAGCAGTAGCATTAACCCGACAATAGGCTATATATATAGAGACTGAATATCGAAAATAGAGACCCACTATGACCCACTACCTTGCTGGAAAATAATAAAATAAACAACATTGACAGATTTGACCAACAGAATTTACCGAAAATATAGGAAAATATTAGACTGAATAAACTACCTATGGACTACGTGACTTCACTTATTTTGAATCAGTTTCAACACACGGCCTTGATTCAAAATTACATACTCCAAGTTGCTGATGAAAATAATCATACTTGGGCTGTGACGAAGACTTGGTAAACAAGTAAGCAAATTGATCATTTGTATTACAAAACTCTAGCACTATTTCTCCAATGCGAATGAAGAGATGTCGGATTTATATAACTAACATTATCTAATATTCAAGAATGATTTACAAAACTAAATTACGTAAAGCTTAGATATAGGAGATCTATTATCCACTTAAACTTGCTAAAAATAGTTACTTTCCAAGTAATGTGGATCATATGCCACTCTGATAGTTGAAAGTTACCAATTAATGTGGATTTGACGTATAGCTTTTGTACTTCCTCAAAGTTAATTATTTACTATGTAATTTTTTTAAAGCATATGTTAATTATGTATCATCTGAACTTCTCGAATCTTAAATTTTTCAGCTAATTAGTGTTTCAAATTTTTTAAATAATTTGGTTGACATACACAAATCTTAACAAATTAGTAAAATTTCACTCAAACCATTAACAATATATTAACCTAAACCCTGATATAAGTTGAATTGGCACTGTGAATTTATAATACTAGGTACATGATAATAGATATTTACCTTTATTATATATATGATGTCTAGATATGGCATACTAAGTTTGTATTTTAATTTAAAATGTTCAATTAAGAAAATTATTAATATTATAAGACTAATTGAAATAATATAGTCATTTAATTAAAATTGTGATAATAATCAATGATTAAAAAACTCAGCCGATTGACGTTTTAACCGTTAAAAACTTTAACAGACAAATTTTTATGTTCAGTTTTTAACTTTTTGGTTCGATTTATTTTAGTAACTCTTATTGTTAAAAACTAAATTTAGTTATTAATTAGTTAATTTTTATTAATTAATAAGTTTTTATAAACTGAAATAAATTAACTAATTTTTATTTAACAATATATTTTTTCAATTAAACTACAAATTTTTTATGGGTAAAAAAAGCTCTTTTAATCGTATTTTAAAATTTTTAATTTATTTTATTCTTAGTTAATTTTATAATGGTCTAATACTGGTAGAATATTTTAAATCTTAAATATTTTTTCTTACCAGTTCAACTTCTAGTATGTTTTTTAAAATCTTGATAATAATAAAAAAAATTAAAAAATATGTTGTTCTTCCAACACAAAAATTAAGTTACAAAACTGATCAAATTCCTGGCCACCCACTAAGAGTCGATTTCAACTCCTAGTAATAGTACTTCGTAGATTCTTTAAAAAAGGCCAAAACTCCGACAAGAGGAGCATTCATGTACGTAGCAGGTTCCGATTGAGACACATTGAGACGATTATCAGTATACTTATCATTTTCATCAGGTCCTCCAACGATTGCCCCTACCAGAACATTCTTGTTAGAGTTCTGAGTGAAGATGTAAGAGTTCCCATCATGACACCCAAATTGATCACGATGATCATCCACAGAGGGTAAGCTCGATGCCCGGTGATGGATTCTTTGAGGAAACTTGTTTCCATATCCTACCATGTACGACATTCCCTGTGGATTCTTCCCCAAAATATAGTCCACCTGAGTTTTGGCTACGGCTACGAGACTCGACGGTTCCGCGGCCACATTCCCACAGTAAAGTACTCTATTAGCATGTCCTAAGAAGCTGGCGTAAACTAGGAGAAGAAAGGATAAAGACGTTACATGTTGCATGTTAGATGATCCTGATTTGAATAGAAGCCCACCTGACAAGACAAAAATGGCAATCGCATTGCCGGATCGAAATCAACGAACTCGATATAACTAAGCGTAGTAAATTTGATCTTAATAATGTTTTAAGAACTCTTATGTTTGATATAATTTATATTTTTTGATAATTAGTTAAAATTTTCACGTCAGAAATAACTTATTTACTAATTAAGAGTAAGGTTGTATAATTTTGAACCCTTTCAAATCTCGCACTGAATTCTAAGACTTCAATGATACTTACAGAATTTCCGACACTCGAGCAACTCATAAGAGGCATCATATAGAGTTTTACTTAACTAGCTGAACTCAGGCTATGTTATGTACCTGGGGAATAGGTGACAGATTTGGTTGGAGATTCAGGCAAAACGGAACAGACCAAATCGTCAGCTTTCTGAATAAATTGTTCAGCCACAGGATTACGTTTCAGGATCTGCCAGGAAAAAAAGAAAAATCAGATTGATCTGAAAGGAATCACCATGGCAATTAACAAGGAACCTGAGGAATCGATTACCTTGGCAACAAGTACGTTAATGCCTGCGTCTTTCGCATCCCATCCAAATTCACCAGAGCTAAATACTGTTGTATGTTCCATGCCATTTATGTGTCTTACGTAAAGGGGTTTCAGGAATTTTGTGTTGGTTGTAACATAGTTCCAGTACTTGCTATCCTCGGTTGCCTTGTACAACCAAGTTGCTCCCCAGACCAGCTCGTCCTGAATCAAAAAAGTTAGTGAAATTTGGCAGTATCAGAGAATTGATTAAGATGAACCAAGTCAATAGCTTTCTCATCTCATGCATACCCAATAGCCATTATAATCGCAATAAAATGGGCAGGCAGCTTCCCCAACACTTGCTTTATAAGATCCTCGATACCTATCCGCGAAGGCAAAGACCTTTTATTCAATCAAGTAAAAAAAAATTATATCAAATATTTTAAACTATAAATAAAATATTAAATGTACCCAACTTTTGTTTTTGAACATTATATATCGCCTCTATATATATATATATATATATAATTAGTGCAAAGAATTTAATTATGTACATTGTTAATTTTTAAAATTATGATAAATTTTTTAAAAATATTTGATTAGAAAATTATGATTTGTAATTATATAAATGCTGAAGATTCTAAAAATCATAAAAATTGAAAACAATATCAAATATGATAAAACATATTTGAATAATGCTAAATTTTGTCATTAACAATATTATAGTGAGATATATATATATAATAAAATAAAGTTGAGATATATTTAATAAATTATTAAAATTTTAGTACTTTAAATAATTTATTTAAAGAAAATCAAATATTAAATCAAAATTACATAGATCATTTTTATATTAAAAATAATATTAACTAAAACAATAAACTTTGGAAGTTTGTGACAAGTATTGCTTAGAAATAGCATCAAGTTTCATATAAATTTAACATTGTTTCTTTCATTAAATTTACACCCAAAAAAAAAAGAGTACAGAAATACCTGAAGTGCCCTTGCAACAAGGTGGTCCGAGTACTTCTTATCAGTTTCCTTGAACACAATGGAAGCAGCCGCCAGAGCGGCCGCAATCTCAGCAGAAACCTCGGAGCCAGGGTGTGTTCGGTTAACAACATAAGATGTTCTCAAAGTGTCCATGTCTTCTGGTCTCTCCCAACAACTGTGGTCCCTGTTGGGATCACCGACAACGGCAACAACCGTGCCAGGGATGCTCGTGGCCTTAAGAAGATAATCTGTACCCCACCGGAGAGCATCCTCGGCGTGCCCGTAATCGGAGCCCATGAACTTACCAAATTCCACGAGGCTCCAAGCTAACATGGTGGTCGTAAACGCCATGGGAAAATTGAACTTAACATTGTCACCGGCATCATAGTATCCACCGACCAAATTCATCTGTCAAACAAAAAGGATTTTAAATGTTATAAGTTAGTTCACGAAGGAACTCAATTCAAGGTAAGATCTAAAGAAGCTTAAGCTTGAATCGAGGTGGTAATTACAGAAATATCAGAGCCATCTTTTAGACCAGAGTCCTTTCTCCAACTCATCCTTTGTGTGGAAGGTAGCTTCCCTGACCTTTGGCCTTCAAAAAACAGTATAGATTTAGACAATGCCTCTCCATAATCAACTTTGCTTGTTCCTCTCACTCCTATAAACCCTAAAAACAAGATTAGTAGAGTCACGCACTTGTGACCCATCTTTTCTGTTTGCTTTGCCCACAAAAATAAATTTACTTCCGAGTCATATCATCAATATATAGAATCAAACCATTCCCTGGTCTCTTTCTATAATTAGCAGAATCGTCATTTTATCTCCGTACCTTTTGACATTCCTTTTCTATACAGATTCTTAATATGGCGATGAAATACTTAAAATAGTTTGATATTTCTTCATCCCAACTCATCAAAATACGTAATCATACCCAAAGCTTGAAGATAATATGTAAAGTAATAATTACCGGAATATTGTGCGCAGGATAACAGTGATTGTATCCAATCAAAGGAAGAAAATGAGAATAATTTTGTCATTTTACTTGCATGTATTCCTTTTAAACTTGTGAGTACTATCATATTCGTTTCCAAGTGTTCTTAATTTTCTGTCTTAAGTGTCACTTGTCAGCTGTTTTAACGGCTCTAAGCAGTAGGTGGAACTGTAAGCTTTCATGATGTCAGATAAAGGGACAGATTTCGTGAAACACCACATCGAGTGTGGAAGTAGACAATGAAGGAAGAACTGAATAAGAAATCTGTATTTTTCTTTGTATCAAATGAGATGTACATACTCCTATTTATACACTCAGGTGTCTTTACTTAAAGCAACAAATCAACATAATAATATACATTATTAATGTACATGATCTTAGGCAAAAATAAAAGCTAATTACAACGGATTAGTTGACTGAGTAGAGATTGCGTGAAGATGTGATAATATACATTAATATCCCCCCTCAAACTCAAGGTGGTAGTGAAACAAAACAACACTCAATGTGACATCAAGTGCACAAGTTAACACTTATCAAAAACTGGATACCGTTAATTACGATGAATGCAACATTTATATTTTACAACTCATTTTAGCTCATACGCACAAACCAAATGAAGCATATACCAATCCAAAATAATCACTCATATAATTTATGGCATTAATACATTGAAACCACAATAGCGAACTTTCCAAGTCAACATCTACCTCATATTCAACATACTCAAATAACACATTTATTATAACTCTAGGAAGATGCATTAATTATGAATAACTTTGCAAAATCATATGCACTTATTCCTTGATAAATTTATTTAAACAAAAATAATTTTCATTTTTTCTTCTTTCTTTCTTTTTCTTATAAAAATTAAAATAAATTACATCAACATGGGAATTTCAATGATAAGACATAACAAAACATCACAACATTAACCAACCCACACATATATACACCCTCATACTTACACTTTTGTATATCCACAAACTCACCAATCACAAATGTTTCATTAACTTTATAGCTTGGGTAGGACATTTGGTTAAATATAAAGCATGTAATATGGTTGATACAAAAAGAAAGGTATAAAGCTCAAAGGGGGTTAACAAGGAAAAAATCATGTCAATAGGGTAGGTTATGTGGCTAATGTAGTTCGGAAAAACAAAGAATATCTAATCATTTTCGTTTTAAGGCATGTGATAAAAATGTGACATCGAATAGAATTTCAAGGCAAAATTAGGATTTACATGTCATGAAGATCATGCATTATCAAAAGACAATAACATTGATATGAATGTATCAGTCAAATAAAGTTTAAAATCTCACTGGCTTTGTCTACCACTAGTCGCTACTCTTCTAAAGATAATGCTTATCGACTAATCACAAGAGTAAAAATACATGTTAAAGTTGCTATAAAATTCTCTAATAAATTCACACTCTAATCATGACTATATAATCCCAAAAGCAACAGAAAATGAGAAAATGTTTGTTTTGTTTATTTTATTTTTATCTCATTTTGGTTGAAAACTTAAAACAAGCATTAACCAACAAAGAACACACATATATATAAAAAGAAATGCGAAAATGTAAAGAAAAGAAATTTACTTTCTTTGGATTGCCTCCCAAGAAGCGCCTCGGTTTAGAGTCGCTAGCTCGACTTTATGTTTTCCTCACGTGTCAAAATTATGATCTTCTGGTATTACAGTTAGCGCAACTTTCACGCGAGGTTGTTCTGGATAGGGCCTTAGTTAATCATCATCCCCATTCAACGTCTTCCCTATCCTCAGATTCTCAATCCTGACTGAGTTCACACATTTCACAAATATTTCGAAAGTCTCTTTGCCTTTTTCTTTTTCATTTAATTCCTCTAACCTGCTAGGTAAAGGTAAAGAGTCAATCTGAACAATAATTATGAACTTAGTTTTTACCTTCGAGCTACAAGATATAGCATTTTCTAACTCGAGCTCCTCCTCAACTTCTTTGACACAAGCAATTCGTTGAGGATTGACCTCAAAATTCTCAAGCTCCTCATCACTCTATAAAGTTTCCGCACTAACATCCATTGATCGAAGTTTGGAATAGTACAAGAATATAGAAAAAATATTAAAGAAATAGATTAGAAAAGGAATAGACTAAATTTGTTTGTTTTATTGACATACTTTAAGACAAAAAATAACTAGCCTATAAATAGGCTTTACACCACAACAAATCATTTGAAAAGGTGCAGAAAAATAATAGATATAATTTAAACTAACAAATTGAAAATAGAGGAGCAGATTTTGAAATTTATTCGACAACTAAAAAATCCTAACTAACTTTGAATCATTCTTTCCAACATTCTCCATTGATTCAAAGTTGCAGAAATTCAAACTCCATGGAACACATCTCTCCAAATTTCTTATTTGTGAAGCACATCTCTTTATCGTCTAATGCACTTCTCATCATTTTTCCATTGTTGAGCACTTCTCTCAACTAATTAAAAAAAAATTTCTTCTTCAGCCACTTCAACCAAATTTGCATGTTCTTCTTTTCTAAATATGCAAATCTTTTGCAGATGACCAAATCTTTTGCAGCTATAGCATTGAGGCTTTCCTTTGTGCCAACAATATTCTTCTTCATGACTAGGCTTCTTGCAATAGTTGCACTGAGAAAATTTTCCTTTTCCCTTTGCAACTTGAACTAAATAAGCTCCTTCAACTATCTGTTCAATTCCCTCTTTTCTCATATCTATTCTTTGCTCCTGAGCCTACAAAGTATTAATTAATTCTAGTAAAGTTATTTAATTGATATCTCTTGAATCTTCAAGAGATGAAATTTTAGACTCAAATCTTTCAGACAAACTTATAAGCATTTTCTCTACAATATTACTATAAAGTAAATCTTCTCCCAGTAGTCGAATTTTGTTCACCACATTTATTAGCCGATCAGAATATTCTTATATAGTCTCCTTTTCTTTCATGCTCAAAATCCCAAAAAATCTTTTGGGATTTAAGATTTGCATCCTTCTTTTTCTTTCATTGCCTTGATATAATTCTTTCAGCATATCCCAAGTTTCCTTAGCTGTTTCACAAGTCATTATTATTGTGAAAATTACTTATGAGATAGCAGAATGAATTATAGATAAAGCTTTTGGAGCTTTTACTTCTTCTTCTTCATGAGTCCTTATCTTATTGAGTATTGGATTATTTTCCAGAGGTGTAATTCCCTTTCATTTTCTACCCACTGCCACAATGTAAGACCTTTTAAATGAGCTTTCATCTTAATAGCCCATACTAAATAATTTTCGCCATTGAAACTTGGGGATGATATAATTGTTAAATTGATGGCAGCCATAGGAACATTATTTTTATATTTTCTCACTTAATCTCACAGTCCCTCAAGGATCTAAAGCTTTGATACTATGATGGAAGTTTGGAATAGTAAAAACTATAGAAAAAATAGTAATGAAATAGACTAGAAAAGGAGTAGACTAAATTTGCTTCTTTTATTGACAAACTTCAAGACGAAAAATAACTAGCCTATAAATAGGCTTTACACCACAACAAATCATCTGAAAAGATGAAGAAAAATAATAGATATAATTTAAACTAACAAATTGAAAATAGAGGAGTAGATTTTGAAATTTATTCAACAACTAAAAAATCCTAACTAACTTTGAATCATTCTTTCCAACATCCATTAGGTACACCTCGAGTTGATATGACTGCTTCTCTTCCATTTGTGATTCTAGGTACGTAGTCGATCCTTGCTGTCGTCTCACCTATGTAGCTCACCATGTTTTAGTTTCTCGACGTTATGTGCCTCATTTCCTGCTGGAACTATTGTAACTACTGTTGTAGGCTTTGTTGAAATTGGAGATTGTTAGCAATCGTAATATTCATCAATTCTTTCAGAGCTGTACCTGAGTTTTGATAAGAAGCTTTTAGTCCACACGAGAATTGTTGTGTGTCCTGCAAACTATCATGGAAGTAATTCTGAAGATTATCCCATCCATAACAAAAGTTAGGTTGATCAGTCCAAACATTGTTATAGGATTGAGAATATGGGTTATAAAAGAAATTACTTTCGTCCATGATTTTTTTAATTTTTTTAACAAGTATGAAACAGAAAAATGAAAAGATCACAAAATTACTAAAAAGAAATCAATTACGAACAAATATATACAAAACATAAATTAAATCACAAATAAAAACTAAAACATCGCATTCCCCAGTAACAGCATCAAAATTGATAAGCACATCATAATGCTAGTTAAAATAAAATAACTAGACTACTACTATAGTAGTGGTGAGTCTAGGTCGATCTCACATAAAGTGTGTGTAAAGTTGTTGAAATGATTAATCAGTGTTTAGATTTTAGGAGGTTTTGGATTTATAAAACAAAATGAAACTAGACTAATAAAAACAAATTAAATAAAACAAGCGAAAAATGATAAAAATGGAAAATTCGGTAAGCACCTAATTCTTTAGTTCAATCTCGGCATACACCCTAATTAAGTATATTTCTTTGATTTATTGTTCTTAAACCTCTCCTAGAAACTATTAATCGTGGGTTAATAATTAAGCTGAGTTTTCTCTTATATAGTGTTTAATCAAGATATGATCGTTAATTAAACCTAACCACCGAATAACCTAGGATACGATATTTATATTTAATTAGGCAATAACATTACGAATTAGAAAAATCGATTAATAAATGCAACAACCACATACGATGCGTCATTTAACCTAGGTCATGTTATCCCTAATGATTACGAACCA
>JANZLX010180888.1:0-12399 GCA_025531955.1 Erythroxylum orinocense
AGACATTTTTCTATCTCTCCGCACCAGATTGATCGATTCTAATGTTAATTTGAAAAAGATTGATTAGATCAAAGTGGGAAGATCGGTTGAAAAAGTCTGAACATGCTTCAGTGATTTGGAGATATCTTGAGCTGTAGAGCTCCAATCGATCTAATTCTTGTTTCTAATTAAACTAGAGATATAGACTTACAAATGTTATGAAGAGGTCAGACTTCAATTTAGCCCTTAAGATGTTCAATTTCTGGAGTGAAGGTACGGGTAGTGTGTTGGCCTGAACGTGTTTTGGGAATAACTTTTCCGTTCGACATCCGATTGACCTGATTCTCAAGGCATCAGATTTGTGAAATATTTAATTTCATTTCTATGTAAAATTGGGAATTTTTAGAGATGAAATTGACGTAGATTGATTAGGTCAAAGAGAGAGGACTGGGTAATTATTTTCTGGTCCGTGTTTTATTAATTTTTGGGACCTATAGAGATCCAAATTTAATGATTTTGATGTCTTTGGATTTTTAAGTTTTAGACGGACTTTTTGTGATGAGAATTTTTGGAATAATGCCAGGAATGTCACAAACATGCATTGTACATATTTTGAATCGGTACATGTGCATTATTAACTATGTCTGATTGTACAATTGGTAATGTTTGTCTATGTTGACTGTTATAGAGATGCGTTTGGAACGTCACACCATCGATGTTGTTGAGACTTCCCGTCATTAGCTCGGAAGCTATTGGTGAGTAACCTAGGCGGTTCCTTAATTATTATTTGCTTATAATTATGTGGTGAATAATGGTGGGAATTGCGTTCTGATTATGGATTCCGGATAGAAGGTTCAATGTATTGGGAGATTACGACATAGAAGTGCTATTTGTCTAAGAATTTGGGACTTTCGTGTTTTAATGTGATTAATTGTGATCTATTTGTTTGAATGTGATAATTTGGAATTGATTGTGATAGTGATACGGCATAATTGCGACATATGCATTCCATGCATAAGTGCATAATCAGTTAATGACAGTTGTGACCGGAGCAGCCACCGAGAGCTTAAAGCTCAATGTATTTGGGCCTCAAGCCCACAGTGATTCAGAGCCTCAGGCTCAACGACTAATGCACCCATATTGGGACAGTTTAAGCGCTCGGTCATAACAACGTAATAAATTAGAAAAGTGTCACTTACGCATTCAATTGAATTTCTTTGATTGTGTGAAAGGCAAAATGCCTTATACTTATGTGATAACAATCATGTGGTACTTCTGAATGTGAGTAGTTGTAATAATTGTGATATACTGAAGTGTTGCATGAAGCATAATGGCTGTTGTGACCCGAGTCGCCACTGACCAGAGCTTTAAGCTCAACGAGTGAAAATGAGCTTCGAGCTCATAAGTGATTCAGAGCCTCAAGCTCAACGTATAATGAGCCCTGTATCCACCAATGGATAAGGGACAGATATTAATGAGCCCTACAAGGAACAATTTAGGCATTCGGTCACAGCAAAATAATAAATAGAAAGTGAGTCTCATTTGCATGTATCAAATATGAAAAATATGAATGTGGACTTCTATAAATGTGTGAATGTGATATTTTGTGAATGTACATTATAAAATAAAGTTAGATGTATATAAAATTGTGTTATGTGATTGAGTGAACCATCGATAATGGTTAACTCACTGAGTTCGCAAAACTCACCCAAAATTTGCAATTATTTTTCAGGACCCAAAAGAATACCCCGTTAGGCAATGGGCGTATAGCATCTGCTAGTGAGTGAGAAAAGAGGTCAGGATCAGTTCGCGTCTGCATTAGAGTCTGATAAAATTGTATTTTTTGAATTCCTATCAAATCAATTTGTAAAGTAAACGGACCGAAATAATTTGTATTTATAAAAAGGAGCCTCCGTGGTCATTATATTTATCGGTGATCGGGTATATGAATTATTTCCGCATCGATCATGTTTGTGCTTTATAAAAAAAAATTAAACTGAGTGATGTAGCACGCCATCCTCGCAGGGTACGGACTCGGATATCATCATCGATGTCGGGTTCGGGTCTCGCAGGAGTGGGGTGTTACAATTATTATTGTTGTTGTTATTATTATTAATTATTATTATAAAATTTCTACTTATTATTATTAATAATTTCATCAATTAATTTTATTTTATTTTTGTTATTAAATTCCTTGTTATTATTAATTTTCTTCTTCTTTAATTAATTAATAATAATAATAATAATAATAATAATAATAATAAAATCAAATTTCTTCTTCTTGTTGTTGTTGTTATTATTGTTGTTGTTGTTGTTATTATTATTATTATTATTATTATTATTATTATTATTAAATTCCATTTTTAGTATTAATTTTACTTTCCAACATTTTGCAGTGGTTAATTTTTCTGGTCCGATTCATGTTAGCATTCATTAGATAGTCGCAATTGCAATATAAAAAAACAATGGAACGATATTAAAAATAAATATAACATAGGGCTTTAAAAGTTTCAACCTTATTTTAAATAACTAGACAAAATAACTTCTAGATCAATATAATCTTCATTCTTCCGTGTGTGGCAAGAAACTTCCTCACCCACCCAAGTCTTCGAAAAGACGCAAGAGTGAAAAACACAAGCTTTTGTGTAGGATGATCAGGAATTTGGCCTAAAGCAGTATCCCTTTCATCCTCTGTGAGTCCCTCTATCTCACTCAATGCATTATCTAACTGTTCAACTCTTTGTTGAATATACATTTTAGTCTCAATACTCTTTCACAATTTATCTCCAATCTGATTCATGGTATCATCCAACATCCTGGTAGCAACAATAACTGAATCTGTACGACTTACTACTCTCGTATCATTACTACCTTTTCTCCTCCTTGCTGAAATATTTTCAACTTATCTTTCAATATTTGAGGTTTGACGTTGGGTGAATGACTTATCTATCTCATGCAAACTATGCTCATATTGATCTTCATCACCTTTATTTATCTCACCTACACCTTCTTGCCTTTTCATTTTCTCAAGAATATCCGCAGTAATTTATGCATCATTTCCAGTTGCACAATCTTCTCCATAAATCCCAGCCAGTTCATGATAAAAAGGAAAGTTCCTTCGTCGAAATTGAGTAGCATCTTTGTGACTCTTTAACCAGATGAAAAAAGTCAATGATTTATATAAATTACAAGAAAGTAATTAAGGAAAATAATTAAAATAAGATAAAAGTTCAATACTTACATTTAGGTAAGAATCCCATACTTGATCTTTAGCAATGATGATCTTCCTTTCCATATCCCATCCAAATCCACTAGTTTCTTTCCTTATCATATCATAAACAATGCTCCACTCTTTCTTTAAAGTCTTAATTCTAGACTCTATGTGAGGTTTGGATCTTAAGCTTGAATTAGGAAGCTTTGTTGCTACTATTCTTTCTAATTCATTGAGATGCCCAGCTTTAAATCCAGTATCAGCATTGTACGTTTCCACATTATGCAGATCAACCATGCAGAAAACAAGGACAACATTCTCATCATAAGTCCACTTTCGTTTTGTTGGTTTTGAACTTTGAGTGTCAATAGATGAGGAAGAATTCATCGACATACTTATTTACCAAATTAAAGCATTATTAATAAATTAAAAATAATCATCATAATAAAGGAAAAATAAAAACATTCATAAAATTCTTCATGCCAATTAACATTAAGCATAAACAGCTAACGAGAACAATATAGTCTATAATAATAACGTACAATATAAACAAAAAAGAGTACAACGTACATAAACAATAATATAAAACCTCTTAACACTGAAAACAAAATAGAAAACTTAAAAAATGTTAATTCTCATTTTACGTAGATGTTTGTCATTCATTGAACATTTCGCGTGTCAGTCCAGTTCTCCAATTTGTCCAAGCATTAGTTGGGTCAATAGTAGTGATAGACTCCTCCTCAACAACTGGATTGGTGTGAAAATAATCCTCTAAATCACTCTCCATTAGATCAAAACTCATCTCCTGCCTAATAAAATTATGAAACAAACAACAAGCTAAAATAATTGGATTATGTGTCTTTATTGGATAAAATGATGGACTTTTAATAATAGCCTACCTAATTTTTAGTAACCCAAAGTACCCCTCAATTACATTGCATGCAGTTGCATGTTTCATATTAAAAAATTCCTCTGGAGTTCTTGGTTGATAACCTTTATGCCATTCATTCAAATGGTGCCTTTGACCCCTAAAGGTGCAAAGAACCCTCACAATTTGTATAACCTGCATCATCTAGGTAATAGCAACCTATAGAAAAAACACTACATAAGTTATACAAATCATATTTTCTCGTATACAAAATTCCAAACAATCTTCCTATATCATATAGGAAAGCTTACCATAAGGCACTTTTACTCCATGTCTTTTAGTAATTGCACCACGAAGAACTTGATTATCAGCTACTGACCTTTCCCAACCAGGAAGAACGTAAACAAATTGCATGTCAGGTGTGCACACAGCTAACAGGTTTGTTGCAATGTTGCCCTTACGAGTTCAAAATCTAGTCTTATCTTTAATTGGCACATTAACCCTGATATATGTCTTATCTAGAACACCTAAGCAATTCTAAATTGAAACGAAACCAAAAAAAATGAGAAACCTTAATCACATTCACTATATTTTCTTATAAAAGTAATAGGGTGATTATCTACCTTAAACCACATCCACCAATGGTCTGAAGAGTTTGTTAGTATGGGCGCAGGTTTCTTAAACAAAAGATCTTGCAAATGCATCACTACATTTAGGACATTATGAAAACACCAACTAATTGTCTAACCCGACCTTTTAAAATTTTTCTTAATAACTCGATTTTTAACATGATGAGCAATAATATGTAAAAAAATTGCTACATGTTCATCAATAAGCATATTTTTTGTTGACTTTAACCCTCCTATACTTTTTAGCATTTCATATAGTTTTTAAAAAACTTGCCTATTCATCCTAACCATTGAAATACGTGACTCATCATTTTTATGCACAATTCGCCTCACATAATCTTGATTTGCATAAAAATTCAAAAAATAACTTTTAACCCTTGGCCTATAACTATATAAAGAAGCCTCCAACGCCAACAAACTGAATAGCGAACTAACAACATTACACAACTGCAACCATACAATCAAGACAACCACAATCCTTTTTGTTCTTTCCGCATTTCTACGTACACTCAAACTGAAATGAGTCATGACTGCAAAAAATAAAAATTCTAATGTATTTATATAAATTTGTTCAAACAATGTACAATGTAAGAGAATAACCATCAAATAATTCAAAATAGTTGAAGGCATAAAGTACAGTAAGAGAAGATAATATTTCAAGAGTTAAAAATAGGGGATTATAGGAACTCAATTTCCATTCTGTTTTCATAAATTATATTAGTTTATTTTAAACCAAAAAATGCAGCCATTCCTAAGGCAACATAAATTTATGAAACTAATAGTGGAGTCTCTGGCAAAGAAGATAAGAAGAAATCAAAACATGTTCTTGAATTCAATGTTTGTTTTGCCAACTCATAAAACAACATAAGTAAAAGAGCCAGCAACTTCCACATAAGTTCAGATATAAATGCAGGCCAAAAGTGCTTTTAAGAGCTAACTTCATCCAAAAGCTAGAGGACTATAAATGAGTCAACTTTTAATGACAGCAGGAAAGAATTTAATACTGAAATATCATTACTATAGTCTCAAGTTGATATGATTAAATGTCCTTTGACCTTCAGAAACCCAAACACAAGAATAGTTATGTCATCTTTTTATCCCTCTCTTTCAATTCTGCAATATAAAATTACTATAACTACTTTGTCAAATGTATGGACCTAACCAACTTTGATCACATAACCAATGTACAAAAGTTACAAGATGAATTGTTAGCCGACTAAAGCTTTCATGACTAAGACACAATAAACCAACTTTGATCACGTAACCAACTTTGATCCCTCTCTTAACACGAGCAACACCTTGCAACATAATAGTCCAACTTAGTCACATAATTTTGTTCCATCTCCAATGTCATTTTTATTCAACTAATCACAAGCAAGAAAGCTAGATAACATTCCCCAAAGAAACCCCAGCAATCATTGATGTCCATGATGTTAAACTTCTGCAATAACATACAAGTCCACATTTCACAGGCAGAAAGTGACGGAGGTACTTAGAGACATGGGGGGTCACTGGGCCCCCCAAGTTTTTTAAAAATTATTTTTAATATATATATATATAAAGATAAAGTTATTTAAGGGTCAGTGATGTACTGGGCCCCCCAAAATTTAAAAAAATTAATTTTTGGGCCCCCTATCTTAAATTCCTGGCTCCGACACTGGAAGCAGAAATCATAGATCACAAGCAACAACAACTGAAGCTAGCAAAACATAAGTCCACTTTTCACAAGCACATGGAAAATAAATGCACAAAATAAACACGAAAATGCTTCTTTCATTTCCTAAAATTATATTTCAACCTTGTAGCCATTCATGAAACCTATCTACGCCAAAAATTTTTATATCACCATGAAACCTATCTACGCCAAAAATTTTTATATCACCATCAAACCTAATTCCAACATCAATATACCCAAAAAGTAGTTTGTAAATTTGCATCCATGGTGTTATAAGGTCAAAAGCATGCAATTCGACATAACAGTCATGTGAAGACAAACGTCCCAACAGAGAAATTTCATCTTCTTTCTCTTCGTTTGGGAAACTCAATAGTCAAATTCAACTATTGAACCATATAAAAAACTGGTTGACAGGGTCAACGCAAACAATCCAAGCTCAGGCTACCATTTTTTCATTTCCCATTTTCAACACCATATGGAAAAGCTGGAAGAAAAGGACAGACAAAAAAAACTTAGATGAAATTCTTGACTGCATCGAAGCTTGGCCCTAGGTCTACCCCCATTGTTATAAAATTGTTCAAAACCAACAAACTCACAGAAAATGCATGAGACAAACATCAATGAAATATCCTACCAATCGACATAAAACATAAACAAAACTCCATCATCAAAGCCCGTCATCCAATTGAAACCCATCACCCAATTGAAACAACAGGAATAACTTACCTAGAATTTGGAAATGGTAGAACGTTGGAATCATAAACTGGAGAAGAGAATCATGAACTTGAAGAAGTGGAAGAAGTTTTAGGAGGGAGGCTCGAAGAAGTTTCAGACGTCGAAGAATGATAAGAAGTTTCGAGAGGCTTAAATGTAAGAAGGATAAATTTGTCTTGAAGAAGAATAGTTATTTGTGGAATAGATAAAGATAAGTAGGGACTAGTTTTATCTATTCCCTAAAGTTTAAGAAGTTATTTTTGGAATAGATAGAGATAGGTAGGGACTAGTTTTATCTATTCCCTAAAGTTTAAGAAAAGATGTTCCTAATGATTACTTATTCTGTGTTAGTTTCTAACCAAACACAGGTTTAATAATATACTAGGAATATGCTAGGAATAGAATTGCTATTCCATTTAACCAAACATCCTGTAAAAGTTATGAAGAATATTGAGATATCGATATATTTGAAGCTCTCTCACCAGATTAGTTATTCCTTTATCCAACCTTGAAACTATGAGATAAAGATTAATCATCAAAATTTGCAATTGCAAAATCGATATGGTACAATTAGAAGCTCTTCAACAATGGAGATGTGAAGTTGGAATCACCATGTTTGCCTAAAGAATTTAAGAGCAAACAGAGATTATTAATATTTGGAATGAATTATCTGTGCTTGAACAATCCTTTAATCAAGAGACTCAACAATTCTACAAATTTATCCAAAATAGAATCAACCAATTACCTAACCAAATTTATGCTTCGGTTTGAAGAAATTTGTAGCCTTCAGACCAGAATTATCAAGGTAAGTACTAATTTAATGAGTACTAAAGGATATATTCAGCATCATCAAGAGTCAAGTAAAATGTGGGATCGGTGTCTTCAGTTAGAAAACAGTCTGAACTCGTCCGCTTAATGAATTGGACATCAAGCCTATATCTCGTCATGTTAGGATAATTGATGATTTAAAGCCGACTCGAGGTTCCAACACCAAAAAGGGACGAATATCATATTTGACTTAGTGATGGACATTGTACGCTAATACCTCTTTTAAAGAGAGTTATGAAAATTAGTAAAACAAGCATTAAACCTTGTTCATCTTAGATTAATCATCGTTGGAGTTAAAGGATTAAAGGAATTGTATGGTATTTCATACAAATGACGGAGGATTTTGTTAGAACCCTAAGTTCAAGATAGCATAATCATGCGGGTATTGGTGAGCCTTGACTAATGTTTGACGCGCGGAACAATAAAACAAGACAAAGACTTGTGAAGAGACAAAGAGGAAAAGGGGGCAATGTTAAGCGTTGATATGTATTAGTGCATATTGGCGAAAATTTTCGATGAGACGCAAGATTTAAATGTGAGACCAAAAGAAGGCTTAAGATGGACATCAAGTGGGAGGTTAGTTGGATCACATGCATGACGAAATATGCGAGTTCTAAGGTGACTTAGCAAGTTAGATCAAACATGATGTGAGTTTTGGGAGAGTTTCAAACCTTGTACGAGTTGACTTGACTTGGCTTGGCTAAGGCTGGGTTCTTGATGGACTAAGGACTTAGTGTGTGCTCAAATGGACGAACCATGGCTAAGGGAATTAGCATGGGAAAGCATTGGATATACTAGTGTGCTATTGACTTGGAACATCATCAATGAATAGAGATGAAGAGCTCTTGGATGATGTGGTGGAAAAGATCAAAGTAGATGAACATCAACTTTAAAAAATAAAGATCACATGGAAGGTCATCTAAAGATAGAGGATATCTTAGTGGATATGGGTAGATCATTCCTAGATAGATGTAATCATTTATCTTATTATTGTGACGTAGCTTAATCCTATTAGATAGAGTCCTATTTGGATGGGAATGTCATTCTATTGGTTAGTATGATGTAATTTGATAAGAATAAGATATGATCTTAGCTAGTAGAGTTCTATTAGGATTCTAACTTGGTCATCTAAAACTACCTACAACTAGTTAATTTGAGCCTTGCTCTTCTCAAGGAAAGTGAGTGTGGGAGACACTGAGATGTGGAGAGCATTCTTTGTATATTTGGAGGGAAGTAATAAAGGTTGACGTTTATCGTATCTCTTTCATGTTCTTAGTATTACCATGAATATTTAGTTCTTTCATAGTTTTCTTGCAAGAGTGTGAGTTAAACACTACGAAGGTCGTGAGGAGTTCGAGAACAAGTAGGTTGGTAAACAATCATGAGACAAGACTGAATCTTACTTAACGATACTAAGTGAGATTGTCGTACAAAGGGGTTGATGCAACTAACGGATAAGTTGATGCTTGAAAAAAAACTTTTGTAACAATTGTCATTACGATTTAACAATTACAGGCCAATTGTCATGCCCAGAAGTGATACTAATGAAGCTGATTTATAGTAGTACTTTTGAAACCTTATCGATTCAAGGTTCAAAAGTAAGTATCTATGGTAGATACAGAGATGGGAGAAACAAATGAAAGAAAACCTCTCACATTACCATTAAGTCAACAACCATATCCAACATAAATCCCCTATTCAGGAGAATATATGCCAAGACAAGCATATTCAGATTATCGTGATGATGCTCCTATTAATGCTTTTGAAACCTTATCAATTTAAGGTTCACAAGTTAGTCATAATTTTGTAAATTATGAAGTATCTGACGTGAGCACAACTGTGAGACTTTGTAAACAAAATGAAACCAAAGATGAGCTAGTAATGTCAGAGGGACCAATAACAAGATCAAGAGCTAAGAAGTTTAAAGAAGCGCTTCAATCCTACATGGGCCGAATTGTAGATGGAATAGAATCTCAAGAGACAATGAGGGCCAATGACATCATAACTAATCACGTTAGGCAAAATGTGCAAGAAGACTTTCATTATTGTTTAATTAATTATTTTATGTTAGAAACGTAACTTTCGGCAGCCCACTACTTGTGTCTTGAACTTGTATAAATCTTTTAGGTTTAGTGGGCTATATTTTAGAAATATTAGTTTGGGCTTTAATTATTTTAATAAAATGCTCATGTTTAAAGACCTTTTACATATTTAGGGTTTCTTTCTTTTCAAGGGGTATAAATACATCATAATAAACATTATTTAGGGTGAGATTGGATGAATAACGAATTCTATAAGGTTATTACATCAAGAATATAATTCTTATCAAGGTAAACACTTATGACAATTTTTTTTTCTTGTTTTCAAATCAACAGTATCATGTGTGCTTCTTTTCATATAATTAATTGGAGGTTCATTAGGGTTAGGGATTTCGTCTTGTTCATGTTCTATCCAAAGTGTGTGTTTAAGAAGTTCCAGGTTCTTTAGCCTTGGAGTATTTGCAACAGTATATATAGCAAATATAGAGATGGGAGAAACAAGTGAAAGAAAACCTCCCACATCAGTCATCACCATTAGGTCAAAAATCACGACCAACACAAATTCCCTATTCAGGAGGATATATGCCAAGACAAGCATATTCAAATTAGCGTGATGATGCTCCTAAATATAAATCTGCAGGTATTAGAAGACCTTGGGAACATCTAAAAGAAGAAACTTATCTGAAAGTTGGAAATAAAGAACCTCAGTTATGTGATAATGTAATTGATCAACCGAAGCAAACCACTATCAGTAATTATTTGGCAAAACATTTTCAACATTCAGCTGAAGATATGCTTAAGTATTTAGAAACTACTCTTGGTGAAATTGCCCATGCAATTTGGGATACTTTGCTACAAATTATCCTCAGAAAACTCAATTATTCGATTCTAGAGTAGTATTCGTAACATGTAACATGAGCCTTAGTACATGTCTCAAATCGAACGTGAAAGGGAAATAAACGAAAAAATGCAAAAAATACCTGACTTTGGTTCCACAAATAAACTTTTCGAGGCTAAATCAAGCGCGAATTCATTGCCACTTTCATGGGATCTACTCACCGAAACGCGTTAAAACCTTTATGCAGCTTTTTGTATACGTGAACCTCTGAATAGGTCAGAGTATCCTTACGTTCACGATTTACTACATCAATTACAAGAGACCTTAACCTTCTTTGTATAACATCCATATTGAGCCTCCCCATCACATACTCAATATGGGTCCGATCCACACTAATCAGGGTCTATTGTCCTCCTTAACTTCGGTCCATTAATCTAGATTTTTTATTGGGACACTTTATTATCTTTATCTGGATCAAATTTACCGATAAGTTATTAAAATCGTTAAAATGCAATTAATTGTTGTCCACTAAATAGGAAAATTTCTAACATTGTCCCCCTTGAACAATAATTAATTGCGCTATTGACTCAAATTTACAAACTAGTTTAAAAATTCAGTTAAGTTACGCTACTGCATGGTCGACCAAGTTTTAAAACAAAATATTTGATACAAAGATTATGAAAGTCCATCATTCTGTCTCACAAGGCTTTCGATACTAAAAAATATCAAGCACATGTGTCATGTGTAACACAGGTCTAATATAATCACGAATATCTAATACCTTACTAACATGAATGAGAAAATGAAGTGTGGCGAACTAGGATGATACCTATATGATCTAATATGTATCATCTTTCATTTGTAAGTCTCGATTTCTCTAAACTTTATTCTAAACTGCATCAGAAAAATCTTATTTTCTCTCATCAAATGCAATACTGCACTAGAGAAAACTTTTATGCTCTCTTACTAAATGCTAAACTGCAATTGAGAACACCTTTATGAGATTAAAAATTTATATCTCCTTATATCATGTTAAAATCCACAGATATACATATTATTGTATATATCTGAATGACATAGGCTCAAGATCAAGCTGCATATATGCTCAATGACCTATAACATGCTTAAGATCGACATGAATCTTAAGACTTTCACATTTATTATAATTATGTATGATAACATGTAGTACTGAGGATAACCAATGATCGTATTTACTGATGAACCACCATATTATCATAATACATCAAAATGTATAATCATACAAGGAGCAAACAAAATGATCCCTATCTAGCAGTGTCTAAGGAATTCAATACACCTATACTATATACATGTTTTCAAACACATATGGGTGAAGTCCTTTAGTTAAAAGATCGGTTAACATTTCCTGAGTCCTCAAATGTTGGGACCCGATCCGGGAACCAGATCCCAACCGGAAATCGAAAACAGAAACAAAAAAAAAATCGAAAAGCAGAGTTCTGAATCAAATGCGAATCGAACAACAAGGTGCGGAAAACGGAAAGCTTGAAAAGCAAACAGAATCGAAACAAAGTACGGAAAGTCGCGAATCAGGATCGCAAATCGGAATATACATCGAAGCGAATCGGAAAACAAGTGTCCG
>JANZLX010180943.1:0-12394 GCA_025531955.1 Erythroxylum orinocense
TAATAATAATAATAATAATAATAATAACAATAACAATAACAATAACAATAATCACACAACTGAAATTTTAAATAATAACATAATTAAATATTGTAAAATAAATATTGATATAATTATAAAATAATAAATAAATTACATCATCTAAATATATTATACTGTAGGGGCATTTATGTCATTAACACTATTTTCTGTTATGTCCCCGGCAACCAAACACATTTTTGTACTCAGGACGAAGACAATTATTTCTGTTATGTCCACCGCAACCAAACATCTCATTGTCTCCAATTCTTATTCTGTTCCGTCCTGTCCTATTTTGTCTTGTCCCGTCCCTACATGTTGAAGACGCTAACCAAATGCTACATAATAGTCTATTATGTTGTAGTGCAAGGAAGTCAACCAAATATTTTATTTACCTAATGCCTAAAATCCCTATCTTGGGTTTTGTAAGAGACTTCATACCCATCTCTTATTGCAACACATTGTACAAGCTCCTCTCTAAAATTCTAGTTTCAAGATCGAAAGGTGTTATAAGAACTTTTAGAAGTCAAAAAGAGCATAAATTGAAGGCATATCTATAAGAGACAATATTATCCTGACGCAAGAATTGTTTACTGGTTACTAAAAGGAAGGGATTTGGGAAATATTGTGCTATAAAAGTGTACTATAGGAAGAATTTTGATTCTATCAATTGTCAGACCTTACTATAAGGACTGTATGCCTTTATTTAAAATGATGGAAAGGAGAGTTGATCATTGGTGAAACAAGCGCTTAACTTATGTTGGGAGACTCCAATTAGTCAAATAAGTCCTAAACAATTTTTGCATCTACTGGATCTCTAACTTAGTGTTTCCTAGGAAATGGAAAAAAAAACATTGAGAGATTGCTAAGCAACTTTAAGTGGAATGGTAATGCCTATAAGAATTCAAGTACCAAAATTGACTAGAAGGAAATATGTAAACTTAAGGATCAAAGAGACTTGGGATTAAGATCCATTTAAAGGACATGTATAGTCTTTTTAGTCAGTAGATTATGGAAGCTACTAATTGAAAATGAGAATCTATATGTGTAGTCAATGCATATAAACCATATAAAAGGATAAATTATCTAGGTGAACACCTTTTAGACAATGCAAAACACACTAAACTTAAAGGAAGTGATCAATGGATAAGTGAAGAATATGATGGATAACGGCAATGCAAATAGTTTGGTTTGATAACTAGTGTGACTATAGACCACAATACAAGATCCTTAGAATTTTTTATCTAACGAATATGTTAAAACCTAAGGCAAAGGTCAAGGTGCTCATAAGGGGAATTGAGTGGCACATTAGCTTTAAAGATGCAAGAATGCCTACAATAAGTTTTACCTAGTTATAACTTAAAGAAAGAGGTAGAAGACATAATTATATCGACTGAGCACTTTACTAGAACGTTCACTAGTAGGTCAGCTACTGAGCTTTTTTTTCAATCTAGTCCTAACATAAATTGAGGTAAATTGGTATGGTTTCAAGGAAACACCCCAAAGCTAGCCTTTTATGTGGTTAGCTACATATAACATATTATTGAATATAGATAGAATTAAAGTTAGTTCAATAACCAAGCCTTTGTGCACCTTGTGTACGAGTGAAATAGAGATAAGGGATAATCTGATATTTTACTGCAACTACACGAAAAGCTTATAGCATAAAATACCTAATGCATGCAACTTTTATATTAGAAATAAATACTAGGATATATTCGTTAACAACATCTAATACATCTCCTACTAATGATAGTCTCATTTTACCCAAGCTAACACTATGCACTAGTGTCTATGAGGTATTGAAGGAATGAAATCAGAAAATATTTATGGTTAAGAAAACTAACAAACATACATTTACTTGTAATACACTAGCTAGGACTAGAGAATATATCCTAGCCAATGTTAAGTCCCCTAAAGTGTAAAGCATTGTTGTCTATTAGTGGGGACTTTCATGATCTGAGGTTTTTGATGATTATACCAACCTTATTTGTATTATAACTATACACAATGAATTGTGTAGTATGAGATTGTGGTCCTTTTGTTTTAGTTGAACAAAGAAGTTGAGCTAATTGGGTTGCATATTTGTAACTTTGTAAGGCATTGCCTTTATTTTTTGAAAGCAATTTCTTAATTTCCGAAAAAAACATACTAAGTATGATAGAAAACTAGTAACCATATATGCATCTTCAATTTGTATTTTATTATACAATTTTTATGTAATGTGAGGATGCAACCATAAGCATTTTCTTGACTCTCTTTTTTAGCTTAGAGGAAGTTCCTCCAACCATCATATCTTACTTTTATAAATTTTTTCTTCTTTTAAGAGTAAATTTTCATCACATTATAATTCTAATAGTGATGAAGCAGTATGCAAATAAACTGCATATAAAGTTGATAAAGTGTATATAAAATCCCTTACCAAGTTTTGCAACTTCCTTAACCCATATTACTTTGTCAATTTATTTTTCTATTGTTTCCCTACACATGCTTTCATTTGTTTACCATACCCTTCAAATTTTTAAGCACCTTGACCACAATCACCTATATTATTATATTTATATTTAAGTTTCTAATTTTATAACTATAATATCTTACTATTACTTCTTTACTTAAACATTAAAGTAAATGTTTTCTTAAACTTTAGTTTTATTTTAATTTTTCATCTTTGGATTAATATATTCCTAATCTCCTTATGTCATGTAGTTCTATTAACTAAGTATGTATTATTAAATATGCTAAATAAAATATTGATGCTAACCTTGCAACCATAATGAGAAAGGATGACCACATAAAAACATATATGCTTTTGAGTATGAGAATTGCATGCTAGAATCAATGCTAGAATTTTTCAAGTACCAATCTTAAATTGAATGCAATGATAACAAGAAACTTTAATACGAGGTAATCAAGATTCAATAAGTGATGTTGCATATCATATATAAAAAGGAAAATAGCAAAATTTGTAAGTGGAAGAGAGCTAATGCAATTAATGTTATCAATGGACAGTTAGAATAGTAGTAGACTAAGAAGGAGCAACAACGTCAAGGTAAAACTAAGGTGGATTGTAGAGTTTATATAACCACTTGCATATACCCACCAAACTAATATGTTTTGTAATGTAAGGACTTTGTGTTAATTATTCGTTATATATAGTCTCTTTCTCAAATTACAGGATTATAATTAGCCAACTCCTACCATCTTTTTTTCTTTTAACAAAAGCTATTGAAGTATTATTATAATCTTTATTATATTTTGCACAATTTTTTTGTGAGGTTTATAATTTCACTATTGGCAATATTTTATCATCCTAACCCTTCTTGCTCTATTTCACCGCTAATTTATGAATGGATTTGGTTAATCTATGTAGCATATGCCAAGGCAATAAGACTTTCTCAAATATAATTAGTTAATCTTAACAAAACAAAATTTAATGGAATAATTATGGGCTTGTGAAATTCATGGTACTCCTACCAAAAGACATGTCAAATCCAGGACATCCCAATTTGATTAAATGGGATGACAGTTTCTCATTCCGAAACTATAAAATCGAACTTTCGATCAAATCACACATCGCAGTATACTAAGCCTTCTAATTCTTTAAGAGGTTTATCTAAAAGATTTGCAATATAACTAGGAAGACGTTTCAAATACTACACATGGGTTACTGGGCATGCCAATTTGATGTAGCCCATTTGATATCTTCGTATCCGAGAATCAACAAATTCAACTCCGCATTGTTCACAAAATTTTGAGTCTTCTTTTTTTTCTTTATCTCTAATTATTTGATAATTTCCACAAGCACAAATTCCACTTTTTATAGGCCCAAAAATTCTTTCACAAAATAATCCATCTTTTTCAGGTTTATTGGTTTTGTAATGAAAAGTATAGGGTTTTGTCACCTCTCCAACAATCTCTCCATTAGGTAGGATTTTCTTGGCCCAAGCACTTATTTGTTGAGGTGAAACCGATCCAATTCGGAGTTGTTGATGTTTATACCGATCGATCATAGAAGAAAAATTCTGATTCATTCCGATTAAGCTTCCTTCCTATTAATTTCGAAGTTCTTATCAGATACAAGGAAATGGTTCAGTTCCAAAGCCAAAGATCGTAGTTCTCGAATGAGCAATCAAAAAGATTTTGGAGCATCCTTAGGGTTAGAGATTGTTCCTCCAATGATTTTAGTACCAAGCACTTCTTGGCGAGCTCTAATATGATCAGATTTATAAGTAAGCATCTCTTGTAAAATTTGAGAAACATCAAAACCTTCTAGAGCCCAAACCTCCATTTCTCCTACCTATTGTCCCCCTTGCTTAGCTCTTCCTCTAAATATCATAGTTTAACATTGTTTGGGGATGGAAATGAGTCAGGCCAAGCCTTGGCTCAAGCTTGATCTGAGGATCAAATGGGCCCTACGGATTCAGCCCAAGCTTAAGTCTGAATAGTCCCGACCCAAGTCTCAAACTATTTTTCAATTAAAAATTCAAAACAAAGCCATCTTTAGCAAAATGGTGTCATTTTGTTTGTAAGTGTTGGTAATCGGCTTGGTCTTGGGCCCAATTTCCATCTCTTACTTTATCCAGTATAAATATGAATACGAAATCTTTGTGTCTTCACCTTATTTTATTAATCTTACCTCCAAAAAAGTATCATTAGATGGTAATTATATTTTATGTACTAGTTTTTTATAATTTGATGCCTCGTTTTTATGTTCATCATTAGTGATTATAATTTATGCCTTTTGGTTTTATTTTATGGCTGCACCAAGCATATACTTATGGCTAACAAAAGTATGATGATGAAAAAAATAAGATAAGAAATAAACTCATGCTTTTATTCCAACAACCCTATATTGTTGCGTTAAGCAATGCTTCTTCAAGTACTTGTTATAATTTTCATAGTCTTCTCCAACCTAAAACACGTAATCAAATTAAATCATTTTTACAAATTTGAGCTATTTGACCACATTTATTATTTCTTCCCAATTATATTCTCCACTTGTTCTCATATTTATGAAGAACACTCAACTCAAAATGGTTTAATGAACTTAACATTCTCAACTTATGGTAAGGTTGATCCAGTATAAAATTACTTTTCTTCCTAAATATTTGATGAAAAAAATCAATATAATTTTATTGATATGGTAAAAAATTTAAAGGAGGGGGATATATATAATAAATAAACATATACTAATGTAAATGGTAATACTACTTTTAAAAATGTACCATTAATATCATGACATGATTAAATATTATTTGAAAAATTAAAAAAAGAAATTCGTAATGTATCTTTTCGAGATTGTTAAGTACATCAAGTAATAGATAAAGAGAAAGTAAAAGCCATTATTTACATAGATTCTTTTTTACATAGATTCTTTTTCTCCTCCAATAACGACTCTTGGTGCTCAATGAGTTTAAAAGTGTTTTGGTTAATAAGAAAGTTATTTTTTAATGTAAAAGGGCCTAGATTATATGGTAATATCATTCTTATATTTTTTTTCTTTAAACTCAATTTATATTCAAAATACAATAAAGCTCCATCAATTATGAGTTTTGTATTTAAGGTACCTTTTTGTTATCATATATGTTTACCTTTAAGATTTGAAAAAGAATGTTAGTTAAATTTAGATTAAGATAAGTATGGTGAAGTCATAATAGGATTAACTACTGTGACAAATGGTTGGATTGATCAAAGACAAAGAACATTGACAATTGATTAGTTTATTGTGATATTGGAACAACTTTTATCAAGTCTATTAATCTTTTTAGTGTGATAAAAAGTGTGCACATAATTTATTTGAATTATTTTTCTAATATTATTAAGTTGATTTGAATGAAAAATGTTGTTGACTTTATTATAAATATAATAACTATTGATGTATCAATTGGGCATTTATTACAATCAAAGTGTAAGTATATTTATTGTTCTTCATAGGTATTTTTAAAAAGATAAAATTGAATTAATAAGGCTCCAAAAGAGAAACAAATGCCTAAACCTTAAAGTACAAGGAGGACCAACTATTGTTCAATTCAATTACACTATAACTAACTTAAAACAAGCTAATATATAGCAAAAACTAATATCCATATAGACAGAGTGTCAAGGAGTGCAAGATTAAGGCAAACTTAAGATGCTAACTAAATGTCATTTCAATGCTTGCAAAAAAATAAAGTAGAAGTAAATGGAGAGGAAATTTTCCTAATTTTTATAGAGAGAATATGATATGAAAAGGTGATCAAGCTAGTCTCCATACAGGAATCATAAATAGGAAGTAATGTTGATGTTGGTGATTGACAAATTAAAGATTTGCTCATTCCTTTCCTTCTAAAAAGCATAAATACTAGCTTATAAAGAGATTTTGGTGATGATATAATCCTCTCATTCAGGTTGAACTTTATAGCTGCATAGAAGTTAATTGTTCCCAATTCTCCATATCAATCATATCGTCATTCATCATTTAAGTGAAAGTGTAGAGTACCTTATATAATTCACTTTTGAAGAATAAATCGTCCCCACTCTCCTCCATAATATTGTATTTAAGAAAGGCAATGAAAACTTGATTATGCCAAGTGTGGAGAGTCTATTTCTAATGACAAGCCATTAGAAAAAATAAAGTTTATGAGAGATTTGTTTTCACCAAATAGCTCTCTCTAAGGGACCTTAAGAGTTGAATTGGTACAAAAAAATCCCTCATAAACTCTCTTTCATTTGATGTCTTTCTATTAGAAATAGGCTTTCTCTAAAGGACCTTAGGAGTCAAATCCATTAAGAGTAGGTATCCTGACTTATTATTGAAATTACTAGAGGGATGTCCGGACTATTAAATGACATCTTACTTCGATTAATTGGGATTTAATCTTAAAAAATTGTCTTTAATAATAAAAAAACTTTTGTTTCTCATGCCACTCATTACCATTGACTAGTTCAAATACCTTATTCTTAGGTTTGATCATATTCTTTATTTGGAAAGTTTAAGGAATCAAGTAGAGATAGCCAATATCACACTACTCATCATACCATAACTAGGTGTTTTGATCACTCCTTATATTTCACTTAATTTCTCTATATAACTTGCTCCTTAGATTCAATATTTGCTCCTTATAAATGTTCTAAGGAAGAGACATGAGAGATATAATATGTAAGCAAGTTTTACAGAATGGATTTAATAATCTAGATAATGCTTATATAAGAGAGACTTTTGTTAACCCAGTGGCTAATGTCTTATAAAATAGATTGGCAATTAGCATAAGTTGATCTGGTAGTAATGAAAATGTCGAGCTATCTAAATGATAACTTTCCTAACCTCAAACTAGAAATTAAAGTATGATATTAAAAAATGTATTGGTATTTAGCATAAGTTAGTCTTCTGATGGTAATGGGAATGCCAAGGTATTTAATGGTAGCTTCCCCGTCCTCAAACCAACAATTGAGGCAATATATTCAACTTAAAAGCTCATATAATCATAATAAGAGTAAAACTTTTATCCTTACTAACCTTAAAACTAGATGGCATATAAAATCTATTGAGGAAGATTATAAGAGTCCTTATGAAATTAGATTTAAAATTGAAAACTAGAAACAAATCATTTGCAAATGATAAATTAAAGATCTTGTTTTAAAGCATTTATGATGAAACCTAAAAGATTGGTCTCTCTCAATGTTAGAGTTTATTAATCATGAGATCACTTCAATGTAAATGGAAAACAAATATGGAGAAATAAGGTAACCTTGCCTAGTTCCTCTTCCACTCTTAAGCATAGAAGATTGTTCAACATTCACCAAAATGCTAAAAATGACTGTTGAAATACATCGTTCAATCCAAGCTATAAATAATTGGGGAAAACTAAAACCAAATATATTGAATAATGAAATTTCAAATGATAATATCAAATGCTTTATAAGATTTAACTTCCATTGCATAATAGGGATTATATCTCATGCTTTGGTAAACCTTAAATTGTTTCTGAGCCAATAGAATATTGTCTTTAATTCTTCTTCCCTTTATAAATGTTCATTGTGATTTATAGAACAGGGAGTTCATTATAGCACTAAGCCTTGTATCTATAATCTTATAAATCATTTTGTAAAGTATATTACATATAATAAGTATAAATTCATTATGAGAGCTCAAATTAAGGGTCTTGGGAACAATGCAGACTAAAGTTTTATTGAATTGCTTATGTAACCTCTTTAACTTAGTGCTTAATGAGATGCTAGGAAACTTAAAGAAATGTATGTATAATCCGTCAAGGTTATGTGTCTTACTAGGGTTTAATTATGGCACATCAGCCTTTATCTCTAAAATTTCAACTAGTTTACTTAGTTCCATTATATGTATATCAATAATAGTTTTAAAAATAAAAATAGTAAGAGTCTGGATAGAGGAACAACTAATAGTAGGTGAACTAGAGACTTTTTGAAATTAATTAAAGGCAATTCTTTAAGATCCTTTTATCCCTCCACCTTTTCACCTCTTCCATTGTCTAGGTTAGTTTTTTTATTTGAATGCTTTCTATTTAAAGAATAAAGAAGAGTTCCTATTATGAGTACTGAGAGCGCTTTAAGAAGTTGTGCACTAGCTATCCCCATCATAACGTACTTGAACAACTTTTTATCAAGTATTTCTATGAGGGATTGCTACCTATGGAGAGAAGTTTGGTTGATGCAGCGAATGGTGGAGAATTATACGAAAGGAATCCTATGTAGGCTCATATTTTAATTAAGAGATTGGTCGCTAACACTCAAAAATTCGACACTTACAACAATGTTCATCGTGTGAAGAAGGTAAATACTTCATCCATTGAACAAAGTTTAGATGAGCTAGCATCTTTTATTACAAAACTTACAGTTGGATAGGCACAGGTAAAGGCATGTGGAATATGTGTAAACACAAGCCATTTGACTGATAAGTGCTCGACATTGCAAGAGGGAAGTATGGAGTATATGAATGCTACAGAAGGAAATTTTCCTAATCAGTACAACTCGTACTCCCAGACATATAACCCAGGCTGAAGGGATTATCCTAACTTGAATTACGGGGAGAATAGGCAGCAAAACTACTTTCCAAATTAACCATAAAGACCACAAAGGCAAGCTTTTTCCTTAAATTCAGGTACATCTTTAGAAGATTTGATTAAGTCCATTGCTAATAACACTTTACAACTTTAGCAGGAAGTAAAATCGAGCTTCCAAAACTTGAAAGACCAAATGGATCAAATGATAGTAAGGATTTCAATCATCTAAAGTAACAAAGTAGAGAACAACTGCCATTACAATTGAAGAAAAATGTGAAGAATGTTAGTGCAATCACCTTGAGGAGTGGTAGGAAGCTTGAGGAATGTAAAAAATTACTCAAGGGATGGCTAATGACGAAGATATTGAGAGGGAGCTCAAAAAAAGAAAGGGATATGCCATTAAGCTCAAAGATAATGTTGAATTCCCAATTGTTGAAAAGACTAATCCTCTACCTTTTCCTAGCAAGTTAACAAAGTCAAATAAGGAGGATAGGGATAAAGAGATATGAGAAACCTTTAGGAAGGTTGAGGTGAACATCTCATTGTTAGAAGCGATCAAGCAAGTGCCGAGACATGCAAAATTTCTTACAGAATTGTGTAAGAACAATAAAAAGTTAAGAGGTAATGAAAGGATTAGGATGAGGGAAACTGTTTCTGCAATTTTCAAAAAGAAAATACCTCCTAAGTGTACGAACCCAGGCATATTTACTATTCCTTACAAAATTGGTAACACTAAGATTAAACAAGCCATGCTAGATTAAGGAGCATCGATTAATGTTATGCCTCATTCAATATATGCTTCTTTAAATTTAGGGCCATTAAAAGAAACTAGTGTTACCATATAATTGGTTGATCATTCTAATGTTTACCCAGATGGGGTGATTGAGGGTGTGCTTGTGCAGGTAAATAACCTAATATTTCCTGCTGACTTTTATGTGGTTGACATGAATGATGAAATTTCCAACAACTTAATTCCTATCTTACTAGGGAGGCCATTTCTTAACATGGCCCAAACTAAGATAGATGTTTGTGAGGGTACCCTCACGATGGAATTCGATAAGGAAGTTACTTGTTTCAATATTTTTGAAGTTAATAAGCACTCCGATAATGACCACTTTGTTTTCGCAATTTATGTGATTAACCTTTCTGTGTAGGAAGATTGTAAGCAAAAAAATACAAATAAATAAGAGGCGATTTCTAAGCTTCTACTGTCTCGCCAAAAAGCCTTACCACTAGTCAAAAAGTGCTTCTTTATTGCACTAAATATAAATTGTTTTGATATAAATTTTATCCTTATTGGGTTGATCCTTTGGTGATAACTAATGTTTTTCCTTATAGCGCAGTAGAGATTAAAATTTTAAAAACAAGGAAGACATTGTATGTAGACTTATTCTGATAAAGGTCAACTAGAAAATGCCAAAGTTGTGATTCCTTAGGATTATAATTTCATATCTTGATGAGAGAAACATGGATTTGAGCCAACGACAATAAACAAAGGTGTTGCTTAGGAGGCAACCCAAAGGAAGTTGATATCTTTTTACTTACATTCTCACATTTGTTGTTTTTGTTAAATGCTTCATTTCTTACATTTGATGTTACATTGGGGACAGTGTAAATTGTAAATGTGACAGAGGGGATCTTAGTTTTTATGCATGTTTTGAGCTTAATTGTTGCTTACGTGGCTTCTTAGGCAGTTTTTGAAATCAAACAATCAAAATCAAAAATATTTCGTTTTCAAACAAAAAAACAAAAATATTTCTTGTTTTATATTGCTTTTAAAATTGTATAGTCATAATTAGAGTATGAATTAACTAGAAAAATCAATGCAACTTTAGAATGTACTTTTGCTCTTGTGATTGATTAATGTGCACTATCCTTAGAAGAGTAGCAACTAATGATAGACAAAACCCAGTGAGATTTTGAGCCGTATAAGACTGACACACCCATA
Organism: Erythroxylum orinocense; assembly: GCA_025531955.1. Lineage (NCBI taxonomy): Eukaryota > Viridiplantae > Streptophyta > Magnoliopsida > Malpighiales > Erythroxylaceae > Erythroxylum > Erythroxylum orinocense. Next base: position 10,981 of record JANZLX010180943.1, read on the forward strand.
TTAGTCTCATTGTCTTTTATTATGTGTGACCTTCATGACATGTACATCCTGACTTTGCTTCGATTTTTCGTTTAAGATCACATTTTTATCACATGCATTTTCATGAAAATGGTTAGGCATTCTTTGTTGTTTACAAGCTACATTAGCCAAATAGCCAACCCATTTATATGAATTTTCTTTTGTTAACCTCCTTTGAACTTTATTAGCCATTTCTTTTGTATAAACCACATTATATACTTTTAAACCTTGATATGTGCTTAATTGTTGATATATTTAATCATTTATACTTAGCGATTAATGATATGAAAATGCTTAAGATACTTACTTTAATTTATATATGATTTCAGGTACAATTTGGAAGCAAAGAAATTAAAGTGAGTCGAAAGTATATCATATAAGTCATTTTTTAAAGATTTATTTTCGCTTATTTTCATGGAGCAAGAAGAAGAAGAAAAAAACAAGAAAGACAAAAAAAATTAAAATAGGAGAATTAAAAGTGCTTGCTAAAAAAAATTAAATTTGGTGAAAATGTTATGTTGAAACAGAGTCCAATGCTGCTCTGTGCGCAATGCAGTTGTGCGTTTAACGCACAACGCGTCTGTGTAACGTAGACAGCATCTGTGTTAAGGAGACGACAACTTTGTTTAACGTAGACAGCTGCGTTAAACACACCGTGAAAGCATAAATGCAGAGGAGAGGAGTGTACAAGGGCTTTAGGGAGCTAAATAAAAAATTGTCACATCATGCCACAGTTAATAGGAGAGATAGTGCGGCCCAACAATAATACATCAGAATGCCACAATAGCGCAAAAGGCGCAGACGCGAGGAGCCAGGAAGGCTTGGCTGGGCTGCGGGCGTGACGTGCTGGTGTGGAGGCTGTAGCTCAGCTGGGCACAGTGGAGAAGCCTGCACAGACGAGGAAACAAGCAGCGTAGTGCAGAAGGAAATAGTGAGAAATCAAAGGGGTATTTAAGTAGGGATATTGGATAGGGCCTGAAGTAATTTTTCAAAAAATACCTATGAAGGGTTAGGCATCCCTACGTCGATTCAGAGGTGATATCAACGCCAACCACCTAGGTTGTGTTGGGACCCGATTCGGGAACCAGACCCCAACCGAAAAATAGAAACGAAAAATCGAAAACTAATCGGAGCGAAACGAATACTAATGCAAACGAATCGAAGCAAATCAGTCGGCAAGCGAAAACAAAGTATCGGAAACGGAATTCAAATTCCGTTGCAGAAACATAAAGCGAAAATGGATCCGACATCCAAATACAATTATCGAAAAATTATGCGAGACGCGTTGGAAACCTCAGACATATCCGAAACCGGTATAATTTTTTTCCTTTCCTATTCTTTTCCTTTTCTTATTTTGTTTCAATCCTTTTCTCATCTTATTCATCTTAAAACCATT
>JANZLX010180993.1:0-12392 GCA_025531955.1 Erythroxylum orinocense
GAGTATGTCTACTGTAGGCAAGTGAAGGATAGAGGTCGGGATCAGTTCGCGTCTGCATTAGTGTCTTATCGAATTGTATTCTGCAATCATTTTACAACAATGCTTTGTATGTATAATGAGCCCATTGTGGTTTTATTATTTTTATACATTGACTGATTGCAATTATTATTGGATGACTGTAATAACTAACAATGGTTAATTGTGAACATGGGCTCAAGTTACTTACTGTTTATGCCGCGCTAATGAATGGTTAAAAAAAAGAGACAAGAAAATGTTTTACTAAGTTGTAACCGACTGATGTAGTACGCCACCCTTGCGGGGCACAGACTCGAATATTGCCAATGATATCGGGTTCGGGTCACTCAGGAGTGGGGTGTTACACAACATCAATCTTCCATTGACTTTTTCAAAGATTTTGACATGTTAAATTCAACTTGCTCATCACTAATTCTCAAAACAAGTTTTCCTTTATGCACATCAACTAATGCCCTACAAATATTCAGAAAGGTCCTACCTAAAATCAATGGACAATTTCTATCAGCTTTAAAATCTAACACAATAAAATCAACCGGAATGATAAATTTATCCACTTTTACTAACACATCTTTTATAACTACAAATAGCTTCTTGATGGATTGATTCGCAAGCTAAATGAGCATGGATGTTAGCTTGACATCTAATAATCCTAATTTCTTAAAAATAGACAAAGGCATCAAGTTAATACTCACACCTAAATCACATAAGCATTTGGAAAATTCAAAGTCACCAACAACACATGAAATAGTAAAACTCCATGGATCTTGTAGTTTTGAAGGCATTGTGTTTGAGATGATTGAACTATAATTCTTCGCCAAGGTTACCGTTTGATTTTCCTCCTAAGTGTATTTATGTATGAGTATTTCCTTAAGAAACTTTGCAAACTTAGCCATGCATTCTAAGGCTTCCACCAATGATGAGTTAATCTGAAGCTTATTTAATTTCTGAAAAAACTTGGAAAAATGAGTGTCTACCTAATGTTGTCTCACCCTTTGTGGATATGGAAGTTTAGGTTTGAAGGGTGGTGGTGGTACATATGGCCTCCCTTATACTTTTTCTTCTTCTATCTCCTTACCTTTCTCCTTTGTTTATCTCTCCTTTTGCACACTTGGCTCCTCCAGTTTCTTTCCACTTTGAAGTGTGATTGCCTTGAGTTGTTCCTTTGGGTTAGCTTTAGTGTTGCTTGATAGGCTACTAACATTTCTAGAAGATAAAGCAGTAGCAAGTTAACCTACCTGAACCTCTAAGTTTTGGATGGAGGAATCATGGTTCTTCAAGATTTGGTCAAATTTGGCGTACTGGCTTGTAAACATCCATTTCTGATTCTTTTCTTACCTTCTTTGACTTTCCTATTGGCTTGAGAATTTGGACCCCAATACATCCATTAACTTGTCCATTTTTCTCTCTAAAGAGCCAAGACGGTCTTGCTGAAATTTGGGCAGTCCCTGTGGTTTCGCTTGTCCACTTGCATTGTTAATACTCTAAGAAAAATTTGTGTCGTTTTTCACCCCGAATTATAAGTGTTAGAGTATGGATTGTTACATCGATGTGGTTGGCCTAAGTAATTTACCTATTCTATGCTACTAGCTCCTAAAAAGAAGCATTATGCTGTGCAATAGTTGTCCTACCCATATAACTCACATTAGACTTGCATGGCTTTGACTGTGGATGAAGAAACTCCTTACATATTGTTCAACTGCTTAGTGAGGGCAGTAATTTGAGCTTGCAAGGTTGTGACAAAATCAATTGGAATCATGCCTTTTTGTTCCTTTATGCCTTGCCTACTCCTTTTGTTTGACCATATGCAACTATTACTTGCCAACTCCTCCAAAAGATCACGAGTTGCCTCAATGGTTTTCCTCATCAATGACCCTCTAGGAGCTGCATCTATTATCTATCCCTTTTGTATTCTGATTCACGCCATTATAGAATGTCTGGAGTAAGAACTCCCTTGGAAGGTTGTAATGTGGGTAGCTTCTTCGCAAGTCTTTGAACCTCTCCCAAGCTTCAAATAATGACTCCCCATCATTTTACTAAAAGTTTGTAATTTCCTTGAGGATCTGCATAGTCTTTGTTAATAGGAAGTACTTAGCAAGGAAAGCTTAGGCTACTTGCTCCCATGTAGTAATCTGAGATGCATTAAGTGAGTTGTACCATGCCTTGGCTCAATCTCTCAAAGTGAATGGAAATCATTTGAGCCTCATAGCATCACCAAACATCCCTTGGAATATAAAGGTGTTCATATCTCCCAAAAGTTTGCTAGGTAGGCATTGGAATCTTTAGTTGATAACCCATAGAATTGAACATTGTTCTGGAGTATGTTTAAGAGTGCCAGCTTGATTTCAAAATTTTTTGTTGTGACTGTAGGCCTTGCAAATCCTTGTGGATTAAAACTGGGCCTCATAAAATCCATCAATGTTCTCTCAACCCCTCCTTGTTCTCATTCTTTTGCCATATTTGTTTGAATAGATTTTCTTAGCACTTTGCTCTCCTTAACCTCTTCTCTTGTCTTATAATATCAAAAAATTATTCTTCAAAAGCTTCGTCGAACCTTCTAGTGCTCCTTGTGTTCATGCACCTGTAAATAGAAAACAAAAAGTATCAAACACTCTCAAATCAAAGTTACCTAAACTAAACAATATACTAAACAAACAATCACCGGCAACGGCTCTAAAAACTTTTTGATTGCGAAACCAATTCACTAGTTTTATGCTCAAAACCACAAGTATATGGGGCGTAACTTGTAGTAAAGAATAGATATTGATCCTTCAGAGATTGTGTTTAGATGCTACTTAATTTAGGCTTCTTTGTTTGAAAACCAATTTTAACAAATATAAACTAAAAAATTAAACTAAATCAAACAACTAACAATGAACAAGTGATAAAGCAAAAGTACAGAAACTTGGAATTCAAGATTTAACAACTAAAGATCACTTTTCCCTATCTTATCTCCCTCCAACCTTGTTAACTGAATTGTGCCTCACCTAAGATGTCCTAATGTATTAACTACTCTCTCTCAAGGTGAAATTAATTGTCCCTAGCCAAATTAAATGAAAATGATTAAGCAATCTCTTAATCTACATAATCAATCCACTAATTCAACTAGTTATGAAGTTATCTTATAGGTAATAAAGTAATTAGCCAAGATCTCTCTCTAACTAATCAATTAACTTGATGAATGTAGGTTTATAGAGTGCCAATTCTCATTGTATAGCCCTACACAATTTACCCAGCTCAATTTGACAATATATTGCAAGGTATAAGCTCAACATTCATTAAAAGCATCATTCATTCAAATCAACAAAGTAGGAGTTCAATAAGTAGTTCAAAAGTAATCTTCACAAATAACTCAGCAACTCATAATGCTATTAACATCCCCAGCAACCAAAAAAAGATTCTATAAGAGAAAAACGAAATAAGAACTAGATAAAGCAAGTTCCTCCTCTTCTTTGCCCAAATATGGAAAATCTAGAGTTGGTGTGCTCTTTGCCCAATTTGGAATGGTAATCTTAATTCTCTACCTCTCTCTAGGCTCTAAATCTGTTTTTAGCTCAAGGAGGTAAGTTCTCACGACACCCCCTTTGACTCTATATCTGTTAGAAAAGAAACCTTAGTATCTGGTTACAGAAGCAGCTGGCCCTTCTAGGCATACCTATTTACCCACGACTAGGACTTGACAATTTTAAAACAAAACATTTTAGATTCCAAAATCACATGCTAAAGATGTAGTGCGTAACATATGTCTTTAATCCATTTTGCTCAAATTTAACATATTCTTTCATATACAACAACTTAACATACCTTATGAACATAAACATTTGCAATAATGTACCAATAAATACATTATGTATTTACACAATACATATAATTACACAAATTTCCAATTCACAAACAATCATATTCAATTCACATCACATAAATCCTTTGAAACACATTTATGTTCATAAGGATACATTTATCCTTGAACACACCATACATTTCAACATTAGACACATTATTTACTAAATACACATTTCTTAAATAATTACCTCAATTAACAATCCATAACTAAATTAAATTTTACTCAATTAATCTAACCTCAATTTAAATTCATTTCACACCTTAAACAAGTTCAATTAAATCCCAATTTACCAAACAAAATGACCTAACCTTATATAATTCAAAAATTGCATAAAACTAAGTTTTTCACCTTCATAAACATTTCCCATGACCATGGGAATGTGCCTTATAAACCCCACGATCGTGGGATGAATGAACCGAAGGTTCACCCACTTATAGGCTTCAGTTTGTTTCCAAAACTTAACTTCTTCACTTTCATTAGACACACCTTCACCAAAGTCCATCAATTTCACTTCAATTCTAGCTTATTAATGCTTCAATACCTCATCAAATTCATGTCCAAACCAATTCAAAAATCATTAATTAAGTATCTCACAATCCATGATCTTTCAGGTATTAACATCCACAACAAAAGCTATCAAACAAGTATTATGCTCCAGACCTCAAATCATCATCAATTCAATACATATTCTATTCAATTCAAGGATCAAATAATTCATATTATAGCATACTATCAAGTTCCTTACCTTCTTAACTTCAAATTTTAACTTCACAGAACCAGCTAATCTAGCCCTTCCAAGCAATCAACAGACATCTAAGATCAAAGGTGTAAATTTCAACACTAACAAGACAATAGCACATAATCTAGCAGGACCTACTTCTTGATGCAGTAACTTACAAAGATTCCAAGTGAAGATAATACAAAATCAAGAAAAATTCTAGAAGTTAAGAGGGAGTTAGAGGTTTCGATGGATATGAGCAAAGTGTAGAGAGAGAAGGTTGCAGAAACTTCAAAGGTGAAGATGATTCATCACTTACCTATCTCTTTGAATGCAAGGTGTCTTGGTTTGCAATGGCCATATGTCACACATGAAAGTGTGATACTTTCCCTTCGTTAAAGCAACCTACATGTCTTCATATGTGGCAGCCAAATGCCACAATTCAATTAGGCCACTTGTCACTCAACCAATGTTGCCAAATGTTAATGCATTAGCTATGTCAAATGTCACTAACTCATAGGCTTAGTCATTTTAATTTTCCATATGCCAACTTGACTTGCCACTTGACAATTTTCCTAGTCCAAATGTACATTTAAATACCTCAATCCTCTAGTGTTATCAATTAATTCCAAATCACTAAATATAATCTATTAGACTAAAATTCTAGACGTATGAAATTCACATTCAAATCATAGCACAATTTTAACACCTTTAACACGTGTACTTTCATGAACATGTAACATTTCAACTAAGGTATAATTTGGGGACTCACAAAAAGGTGCAAACGTAGAAGCAAGAAAAATGTCTGTAAAGCACACGCTATGTGAACAGCTGCCCCAGCTGATAAACAATAGTCTTACTACATTTTACTACATTAATTTTCGAATATGGGAAAAATAAAACCATTGAGATATAATCAGGTTAGATCACTTGTTGCCCACCTTTTAAGGAACACCAAGAGAAGATCCTTATCAGCATTTGAAGGAATTTGATGTTGTTTATATAGGGATAAAGCTTACAAATGTTAGTTAAGGGCAAATCAAGTTAAGGGCCTTTTCATTCTCCCTCAAGGATGATGCTTATGACTGATTGTACAACTTGCAAATTGGGAGTGTCAATATATAGGCCCAAATGAAAAAGTTACTTTTGAAGAAGTTGTTCCCACCCTCTAAGGCTGTCAACATTAGAAAAGAAATTTATGGTATCTAGCAACATAATGGCATGTTAGTATATGAGTATTAGGAGAAATTTAAGAAGCTTTATGCAAGCTACCCTCATCACCAAATTAACGATTACCTCTTGATTCAATATTTCTATGAATGCCATTTACCGACTAACAAAAGCATGATAGATGTTACAAGTGATGGAGCTCTAATTTTAAAAAAACACCAATAACTATAAGGTATTTGATAGCAAATATGGCCTCTAACATTAACAATTTGGATTTCCTTCTATCCATACCTTAAGGAGTGTAAATAAGGTAAATGTATCATCATTGGAGAATAGATTAAAGGATTTGACATCTTTGGTGCTACAACCTGTAGGAGTAATAAAGGAAGAGGTTTAGGCTTATGAAATTTTTTCAATGGTTGGTCATCCCATTGATGCATTCCTACCTTCCAAGAAGATTATATGGAACAAACCAATGTTATATATGGTCTTCTTGGACAACCCTAAGGGAAGTATAACTTACTTCCAAATACTTATAATCTGATTGGCTCAACCATCCAAATTTGTGTTATAGGAACTCTTAAAATAATAAACAGCCCCAAATTTTTAATATTACAAATGACTATATGTTCCTAGACAAAAACTACTACAAAAATCTAAAGTTAACACTTCTTTGAAGAACATCGTTAAGTCTTTGGCTATTATCACTTTGCAATTCAACAAGATAATTAAGTTAGCATCCAAAAACTTGAAAATCAAGTGAGATAAATGGTAATAACTATTAACTATTTAGAGGCATAAAATTTTAAATAGCTTTCTTCTCAAAAGGAGGTGAATCCTAAGCAAAATGCTAAGGCTATAATTGTTAAGTCAAGAAGACTTCACTTCTATTAATTTTGATGAAAATCAAATAATAATAATCTTATAAGTGTGTGTGCTATTTTGATAAGTTTGTTAAGTGTGCAGAAAAATGTAAATGACACGAAGTCAAACCCAAAAGATACATGTCATCGCTAAAAGATACACGTGAAACCAGAAGAAGCGTGACAACTGAGTAAGTAACACCAGAAGAAGCGTGACAATAGACGAAGAGACACCAGAAGAAGTATAGTACCAGAAGATAGAAAAGGAAACTATTCTAGAACGTCAAGCAGTTAGTTAGTTAGAGTTAGTTACAGAACTTAACTAATAACGGTTTCTAGAAGATTCAGGAAGCAGTTTCTCAATAAGACAGTTGAAGACTTAGGCTATAAATATCAGTTTGAGTCATAAACAAAATAAATTTTTTTTTACAAAAGATAAAATCTGATTGTACAACACTTAGAGAAACTATGTACTCATGTGCAAAAGAAAAAGAGCGAATACAACTGTAACGAGAAGCTCAAGCAACATTTTTTTGAAAGAAAGAAAGGCTAGAGCCTGGAGAGGCTAAGAAAGCAGATAAGAATACTTTGTTAGAGAGACCTGAAGAGGCTCTACAAGTGTAGAAAGAATACTTGTAAAGTTGAAGAGTATAGTGAAATCTCAGACAAACACTAAGGACTGGACGTAGCCCAAGGTTAAGGGTGAACTAGTATAAAATCACGGTGTCTATTCTCTAACCCTTATCTTTTAATTTTCTTGTTGTTACAAGAGTAGAAAATAATTTTATGATTACATTACTCATTGACTTAAGTGAATTGTTTGTCATCATTTAAATTTACAAAGAAATCCAAGAAATTTTTAAAGACTAATATTTGTGAAGAGTTTACACAATTCAACCCCTTTTTATGTATTCTATATACTTTACGTGATTTCTAAATTAACAAATGAGTTACTTCAGTTGATATCAGATCTTGGTTTCCAAAAAATACCTTTACAAAGTGAGGACAAAGATCCATGGCTGAATTACATGTTTTTATAGTTGAAGGTGCCTCGGTGCGACTCTTTACAGAATACACACATATTAATCATTAGAAAATAATTGAGAATGGTCCATATACACCAACAGATGACGAAGGGAACAGTATCTCTTGTGACCAATGGACAGTCGATCAGAAAGTTCGGATTCAGTTAAACTCAAAGGCCAAATTCATTTTAAGTTATGCCCTAAGTAAAAGTGAATACAATAAGATTCATAGATGTGAATCTGTAAAAAAAATGTGGAACACATTAACCATTGCACATGAAGACACAAATTAGGTAAAAGAGTCTAAGATTAGCATTCTTGTTCATCAGTATGAGCTGTTTAAGATGAAAGAGGATAAGTCTATTGATCAGATGTTTGGACGATTCCAAACAATTATTAATGGACTTAAAGCTTTGCGGAGAATCTACGATAATAAAGATCATGTCAGAAAGATTCTCAGAAGTCTTCGAAAAAGATGGGCACCCAAAGTAACGCCAATACAAGAGGCCAAGGATTTAAGTAAGCTGAAGCTAGACAAATTGCTTGGTTTACTAAAAATACATGAAGTAGAGCTTGATGCAGAAGATAAACCCAGAAGAGATGAATCTATTGTATTAAAGGTCGGTCAGAAGAATTAGAAGAATCAGAAAATAGAAGCACATCTTCAAAAAAATTAAAGAGTGAAGAAATCAAGAATGATGATGCCAGTGAATCTGATCAAGATTCAAGTGAAGATGATCATGAACTATCCTTCATTTCAAGAAAGATTAAGAGAATGTGGGAAAAGAAATCAAGGGGAAATAAAGACTTTTCTTTTAAGAAGAATAGCAAAGATGATTCAAAGAATGGGAAAATTTCTATCATCTACTATAAGTGCAATAAACCAGGACATTACAAGTCTGAATGCTCGTTGATCAAAAGAAAACAGAAGAAAAGTAAAGAAAACAAAAAGAGCAGGCAACTTAGGAAGATCTGGATTCATTTGAATCGGACATCAACTCAGAAACATCAGAAAAAGCAAATATATGCTTGGTAGTTGGGACAGAATGTGATGATGAGCTAATTTCTAACTTTAATGATCTTTAGGATGCCTATTTAGAATTGTTAGAAGATTCACATGCTATATTAAAACAATATAGGATATTGAAAAAGAAATTTTCTGAACGTTTGAAGAACACAGAAGCTTTATAAAAAAACGTCTACCTTAAGAAACAAGTAGACAATATGAGAAAGAAAGTAACTGCAGATAAATCTGTGGAAATTAATCAAATGAAACAAAGGATTAACAGTCTCTCAGCAGATTTATTAACTTTTACTGAAAGTACAAAAAGGATGAATGATATGATTGGAAGATATAGACATCCAAATGATAAGGGTGGTTTAGGTTTTCATAATAGTAATGTTTGTCATAATAAGAGTTTTGTTCCTAACATAAAGAAAAAGAAACAATATTCTTATTACTCGATGAATAATTGTAAGGCTGACCCCAAAGACCCAAGAAATATGGGTACCTAAGAAAGATATAATATATACTGCAAATCTCCTTTCTTGGAAAAAGCAACCAGCACCAATGGTACTTTGACAGTGGATGCTCACGACATATGACGGGAAGAAGGTCTATGTTCTTAGACCTCCAAAATAAGCAAAGAGGATCAGTAACTTTTAAAGACAACCAGTAGGGCAAAATAGTTGGAATTGGAAAAATTGGGAAAGATTCTTTTCATCTATTGATAATGTTTCGCTAGTTTAAGGCTTAAAGCATAATCTAATTAGTGTAAGTCAATTATGTGATTCTGGTTTTGAAGTATCCTTTAATCAAAACTCTTGTGTAGTTAAAAACAAGGATGGTTCCATATTCTTTTCTTCCAAGAGACGAAACAATCTCTATAAAGTTAACTTAGGTGATTTGAAAAGTCAAAATATTTCATGTTTTACATCAACAGATGAGGAAAAACTGATTTGGCATAAAAAGCTAGGTCATGTTAGTTTTAAACATAATTCGAAGTTCGTTAGACATGACTTGGTAAGAGGATTACCAAAGATAAGTTTTAACAAAGATTTCTTTTGTGAGAAATGTCAAAAAAGAAAAAAGTTTAAAACATCTTTTTCCTCTAAAAATGTTGTAACTTTGCCTAGACCTCTAGAGCTGCTACATATAGATTTGTTTGGTCATACCAGAACACTAAGTCTTGGCAAAAAGAAATATAGTCTCATAATTACTGATGACTTCATTAGATTTTATTGGATATTGTTTCTATCACATAAAGTTGAAACTCTTAAGTGCTTTAAAGTTTTATTCGAAAAGTTATAAAATGAAAAAGGAATTTTTATTGTTGTAATTAGAAGTGATCATGGTGGAGAATTTGAAAATGAAAATTTCATAATGTTTTGTGAAGAGAATGGAATTTTCCATAATTTCTCTACTCCTAGAACTCCACAACAAATTAAGGTTGAAGAAAGAAAGAACAGGACGATTCAGGAAATGGTAAGGACTATGCTATGTGAAATGAATCTTCCTAAATATTTCTGGAAGCTGTAAATACAGCTTGTTATATTCAAAATAGAGTATTTTTGCGACCTAGTTTAAATAAAACTCCATATAAGTTATGGAAAGGAAGAAAGCCAAATATTTCTTACTTTCATCCTTTTGGTTGCAAATGCACTATATTGAATACAAAACAAAAAATTGATAAATTTGATTTTAAGATAAATTCAGGAATTTTTCTAGGATATTCGATTACTTCTAAAGCTTATAGAGTTTATAATCTTGTTTCGAAATTTGTTGAAGAATCCATGCATGTTAAATTTGATGATGATTCTTATCAAGTGTAAATCTTCTCACCAAAAAAACTGATCATAAGAGAAACATTAGAAGGAGTGAGAACTAGGTCTAAATTTAGAAGAGAGGCAAATGTAGCTTTTGTTTCTGAATTAGAACCTACGAAAATTGATGAAGCTCTTCAAGACAAAGCTTGGATTTTAGCCATGCAAGAGGAGTTAAATCAATTTACAAGAAACAAAGTTTGGTCCTTAGTTCCTAGACCATCCAATAAGTCTATCATAGGAACCAGATGGGTGTTCAAAAATAAACTAGATGAATCAGGAAGAGTAAATCGTAACAAGGCTAGATTAGTAGCTCAAGGCAATAATCGATAAGAAGGAACAGACTACAATGAAATATATGTTCTTGTAGGTAGACTAGAAGCTATTAGGATATTGCTTGCATATGTTGTTTGTCATGATATGAAACTATTTCAAATGGACATGAAAAGTTCCTTTTTGAATGGTTTTATAGATGAAGAAGTTTATGTAAAGAATGCCTTTTTTAATGGTTTTATAGATGAAGATGTTTATGTAAAGCAACCCTCTAGTTTTGAAGATTATGATAAAACAGACTATATCTATAGACTTCATAAAGCTTTGTATGGATTAAAACAAGCACCTCGTGCTTGGTATGATCATCTGAATTTGTTTTTGATTACAAATGATTTTATTATAGGTCAACTAGAGAAAACCAATTTAGAAAATGTGTTTAAAATGATTTTATAGTTGTACAAAAAATATGTAGATGATATAATTTTTGGTTCAAATTCTAAGAAGTTATGTTCGAGTTTTGAAAATCTTATGAAAAGTGAATTTAAAATGAGTATGATGGGTGAATTGAAATTCTTTCTTAGTTTACAAATTAAACAAACTAAAGAATTTTTTTTTATCATCAACAAAAATATGTCAAAGAACTTTTAGTTAAATATAAAATGGAGAAGGTCAGACCTATATTAACTCCTCTACATCTTTCAATCCACTTATCTAAGGATAAAGTTGGTAAAAAGGTTTATCAAACTCTTTTCAGAGGTATTATTGTTTTTTTTACTTTACCTAACTGCAAGCAGACCGGGTATTTTGTTTAGTGTTTGTTTCTGTGCAAAATTTCAAATAGATCTTAGAGAATCTCATTATATTATTGTCAAAAGAATATTGAGAGACTTGGCAGGTTCTACTGATCTTTGCTTAATGTATGAGAAAGGTAAATATTTAAGGTTAATTGGTTACTATGATGCTGATTATGCTTGTTGGGACCCGATTTTGGAACCGAACCCCAACCGGAAAAACGAAAAACAGAAAACAGAAACAACCGAAAAGAACGAAACGAATAACAAATTGGATAACCAAAGGAATCGAAATCTTAATGAGCCATAGAAAACCGAAAGGCTCAGAAAATCATAAAGCACAAATCAAACTTAAGTCAAAGTCCGACATCCAAAAACGAATATTTTAGAAAACGTCACGTTGGCAAACTCTAAGGCAATCGGTCTAAACCAATCCGTATCGGTGTAAATTTTTTTTTCATTTTCTTCAATCTCATACAAAGCAAAAATCAAATTCCCATTGGAAAATTCGTCCTCAAATCCAAAACTCAATTCATAAGATTCTTCTTATACATTCATATCCCCTCATTTTAAACTCTTACTTTTCGTTGGCGATAAAAATTCACACATGATTTATACAAAATCAAGCCATAAACAAAGAGCACTTCAATATACCAAACCAATCCACACAATCATCGAACCTCCTGTCCGGAATCCAAACACAATCAAACACATAATCATACCCAAAGCACTTCAATAATTCTCAATCAATCAACATCATCGGACCTCCTGTCCAGAATCCAAACGCAATTAATCACATCTACCCAAGGCACATTCACATTCATCTCATCTACATACCATAATCATACACAA
>JANZLX010181081.1:0-12386 GCA_025531955.1 Erythroxylum orinocense
GGATGGGTGACCTCCTGGGAAGTCCTGTGGAAACTTTTCATCCCTTCCCTACGGGTTAGAAGGGGAAAAGCAAAACCTTGCGGGTGCGAGGCCCTAGAGACCGAGGCTCAAAGCGGATAATATCTACAAGCGGGTGGGTGCGAGACCCGAGAGGCCGAGGTCCTACAATTGGTATCAAAGACAGTACCCGAGCAATGTGCCAGCGAGGACGTCTAGCCCTCCTAAGGGGGGAGGATGCGCCATAGGCATCCTATATAAACTGTAGAGGAGAACGAAGCATGCCTTTTAAGGATGTGGAAACCTCTCCTTTACAAATGCGTTTTCTATGCCCTAACGTCTCAGATCCCATCAGAACTTTGAAGTTAAATGTGCTAGGGCCAGAGCAGTACCAGGATGGGTGACCTCCTGGGAAGTCCTGTGGAAACTTTTAATCCCTTCCCTACGGGTCAGAAGGGGAAAAGAAAAATCGTGCGGGTGCGAGGCTCTAGAGGCCGAGGCCCTGTGGACGCGAGGTCCGAGAGGCCGAGGTCCGACAGTGCAAGCATCACCTCCCTCACCATTTTTAACTCCATCAGCGTAAGTCTTTGCTTTTAACCCTTTTCTTTTAAATCTAGTCTTCATTTTTATTTTATGTATTTCCTTTCATGTGTGTTTGTTTGTCTCCTTCTCACATTGAGGACAACGTGTTGTTCAAATGTGGGAAGGGTTATGTGTTTTGCTTTGAATGTGAATTTTGCATACTGTTACGTTAATGTGTTTTAGGTTCCATATTGTGAATTGTGTGAATGTGTCGATGGCTTAGATGGAATGAAATCAATTTAATTTTGAACATAATTTATTAGGTTGTGAAGAGTAATTAGCTCACGAAATTAGTGATCTGGGTTCTTTGACTAAAATATGCAAGTAGCTTTGCTAGTTTTTTTTTTCATGAAAACAAATAGCTAAAGCAATAAGATAGGCATTAATTAATATTAAAAAATTTGTTTGTAAAATTTAAATACATAACTATTATGTTGGCCTTCAGGTTATAAATAGAGCTAGTAGCCAGTTGAGAATGTGATGTAGCCGAGTAATCAGAATGACATGCATCACAAATATGTACCTTCGTGTCAAAAGGCTATAATGATGTTCCAACCAAGAAACTTAATAAAAACATGACTTAGTCGAGGAACTGGATCGATGTTCATTACCAATGTTTGCCTCTGTATAAAAAGACTAGGTTCATGTCCACAAAAAGTTTTTAAAAAATGTTTTCTAATAAAACATATCGAACTTGTAAGTAGCTTAACCTTTCTTGAACAATTGAAGGAGTGAATATGACATTTAAGTTTTGATTAATATGTATATTTAGTCCAGAGCTTTAAGATGCAGATTTTGCATGTTAATGATTTTGAACAACTTGAATGATTGTGTTTAAAGTTAAATTTGTTTCAGAAATTTGAAGTCATTGTCCCATTAATGCATAGTGTGCTTTATGATTTTATGTTGTTGGTTTTTTTGTTTGCTTGAGGACAAGCAAATGTTTAAGTGTGGGATGTTGATAAGTGTAAATTGCATCGTGTTTTAAGGTATAGTTTGATATGTGTTTAGCTGTTAATTCAATCATTTAGTATAAGTTTAGGTTATAATTGTGTTAGTTTATTAATTATTTGTGTTTTAAGAGTTTTAAAGGTTTAGTACAACAGTTCAGCTTAAATATTATGTTTTTGAGGTACCTTAAAGTGTTTGCTAGTGTTTCAAGGTCAATATCGCAGGACGGAGGAGTTTCAGAAGACATTTGGGTTGAAACAACGACCCACAATAGTGACCTGTCAGGCCACGTTTGTGATAGAAGATCCAAGAATGGCCCACGATCATGG
The DNA here is from genome assembly GCA_025531955.1 of Erythroxylum orinocense. NCBI lineage: Eukaryota > Viridiplantae > Streptophyta > Magnoliopsida > Malpighiales > Erythroxylaceae > Erythroxylum > Erythroxylum orinocense. Next base: position 1,860 of record JANZLX010181081.1, read on the forward strand.
CCTGCAAGCCACGATCGTGACAAAAGGCTCATATGTGAGCCATGATCATTGCTTGCAGGGCCACGATTATGACAGAAGCTCTAAAAATGGCCCACGATCGTGACAAAAGGCTCATATGTGAGCCACGATCGTTGTTTGCAAGGCCACGACCATGATCTGTTTCTTACAGACGCGCAGATACTTACTAAATTTACATTTTGAGGGACTCTTTAGACCTTTCAAACCTTGAAAAAGCCCTAGGTTTGCCCAAAACATAAGGGACTATTTAAAGAACAAGAAGAGAAGAAAAATGGAGCTTTTCATGTAGCCACTTTTAGAAACCCTAAGAGAGAAAGAGGAAGAGAAAGAGAGGAGGAAGAGGAAGAAAAGAGGAGGAAGAACCAGTCTCAACGTGCTTCCCAGATCAAAAGGTTTCCCGACACTGCTGTCTTCCTAGATCATCCATTCTAAGTTTCTATTTCCTTTTCATTTCAATTTTATTCATATATAACGTTGGGATGGATTGTATGATAATAGATGGTAAAATGTTGATAATGTTCTAACTCTTTTTTAGGATTTTATTTTGATTTAATGATAAATTGGTCAATTGTGTTTATTGGATGAATGTTGTGATTTGATTACATTCTTGTATAATTCGATAATAAACTGAGAGGGAGAACTGAATAAAAAATGATTAAATTAAATTTATAAGAGTTAGGTGATTTAATAGAAATCATGATAAATCATATAATTGTGCGGAGAGAGATCTCGTATGATATTATGATAGTTTATTAAAGTGCTTCAGATCGGTTTTGGATAATTTATGAATTGAGATATTACAAATTTCATAATCTAATTAGGTTATAAATTAGGGTTTAATAGTTATAACCCGAGAAAGAGTAATCAGCCCTAGGATTGCCTAGAATTGACACCCCATTAACACATAATCAGCTAGGTTAGCATTAATGATAGGTAAAATATCCTTTCACATAACTTGGTAAATTCTTTGGTTGATTTTCATTGCGCATGCTTGTTGCCCAATTGTTAATTCATTTATGTTTAACTTTTGATTTAATTAGTTGAATTCAATTATCGTATTTACTTCCTGTTGCATTGTTTATTTTTAGTTTCATATCTTTTCAGCCTTAGTTTTTTAGGATTAGATCAATCCCTCTCCTCGTGGGATCGAAACCTCTTATACTACAGTCGTAAACTATGTGTTTGCGGTATTTGAGGGCTTATAAATTTTAAAGCTCGAATGACACAATCAAAAATATCTCTTCTTGAGACATCTCTTTTTTATAAATAGTTTCTTTAATAGTATCATTAGTTACAAGTGCTTTACCTTTCTTTATTTCTTCCCTTTTTCCTTTCCTAGCTTATTTTTCCTCTTTATTTTCAGCATCCGTGGTTTCTTTTTGTTCAGAAGTTTTTTTAGCTTGTTTTGCAAGACTTCCTCTAGTCTGTGGTCATCTAATCAACCGAGTAGATTCTTCATATAAATAATTTTCATTTGGAATCCAGTGCACTTCATACACTTTCTTCTTTTGAGGTTTAGAGGAGAAAGGTTCAGTAACATGTGCATCAAGTTGGGATTTTCTTTCTTCCTTTTGATTTTGTTCTTGCCATTGTAGGTGAGCTGTGTGAAGTTTGAGAGAGAAAATAAGAGGCAATAAAAATGCAAAAAGTTAGGTTGCAGAGAGAATAAGCGACACAGATGAGAATGACATAGATGCAAAGATGAGAGAAGTTTGCTTAGGGTATACTAAGTGATTCCTAAGCTTTGATCTCACGAGAGGATGGGTAGATGTATAGGATAGAATAGGAAGCATAAGCGATTTCATATCTTCTGACAGACACATAAGTAGAGATGTCAAACTACGCGCGCATTTTTGAAAAGGTTAAAACAACGTCATGAATGACTCACTATTTTTAAGGCACGTGTCACTTAGAATGTCAATCTGAGAGAAGCCTTCTAATCTAAAAGAAGCCTAGTATCCTAAAAGGAGCTTTTAAACTAAGAAGGGCCTTATAAACTCTAAAGAGACTACTAAACTAAGAGAGAGTTTTTAAGGAATCATAACTAAAGGAGCCTGCTAAACGAAATGCAAAGACAAGTACCAGAGAATATTCATACAGAAATAATATCAAAGAGTTTGCTCATGCCAAGCTCTTTTCTTAATACACAAAATCTATCTTCAGAGAGTGGCTTCGTGAAAATGTCAGATACTTGATTCTCAGTATTAACATGCAAAAGATCAATAGTTCCTTCTAAAACATGATCTCTAAGAAAATGATATTTAATTTCTATATGCTTAGTCCTAAAATGATGCATAGGATTTTTGAAAGATTTATAGCACTAGTATTATCATATAATATAGGAATATGAGAAACGTTTAGAGAAAAATCTTGTAGTTGATGCTTTATCCATAAGATTTGAGCACAACAGCAGGCAACAACTATGTATTCTACTTACAAGACCAAGATACTACACATCCTCTAAGAAATTGACAGTGATCACTTGTGCTTTTATTATCAACTTTTTCACCTACATAATCTACATCACAATAACCGACTATATCAAATGATTTAGTTTTTGGATACCATAGTCCAAAATGTATAGTTATGTGGAGATATCGAAAGATTCTTTTGACTACTTAAAGGTGGCTTTCTTTTGGATTTGATTGATAGCGTGCCAGAGACAGACACTAAGCATATTATCTAGTCTTGAGCTTGTAATATATAGTGGTGATCCAATCATTCTTCTATATTTTGTCTCATATGTACCTTTACATTCTTCATCTTTATCAAGTTTAGTTCCAGTGTATAGGTACCCATCGGTTTGGCATTCTCAAAATGATATTTCTTGATAAGTTCCTTTGTATATTTGTCTTGGCTAATGAAGATTTCTTTTTCTATTTTTCTTATTTGTAATCTAAGAAAGAATGATAATTCTCCCATCATGCTCATTTCAAACTCCCCCTGCATTAATGCTGAGAATTCTTTACTGAAGGATGAATTAGTAGCATCAAATATTATGTCATCAATATATATTTATACTAACAGTAAATCATTCTCCTTTCTCTTAACAAATAAGGTTTTATCAACATTTCCTCTTTCAAAGTTATTTTCAAGTAGAAAGTTACTTAACCTCTCATACCATGCTTGAGGAGCCTACTTTAAACCATACAGAGCTTTGGTTGACTTCATCATGTAATCCAGATGGTTTTCATCATCAAAACCTGGGGGTTGCTTAACAAATACTTCTTCTTTAATGTAACCATTTAAAAATGCACTTTTAACATCCACTTGGAACAACTTGAAGTTTTTATAGCATGCAAAGGCAAGTAAAATTATAATTGATTCCAATCTAATAATACATGCATAAGTTTCATTAAAATCAATACCTTTCTGTTGATTGTAACCTTGAGCTATAAGTCTAGCTTTGTTTCTTACCACCTTACCATTTTCATCAAGTTTGTTTCGAAATACCCACTAAGTCCTAATGATTGACTTGTTTTGAGAACAAGGTACTAGATTCCAGACCTTGTTTTGTCAGATTGATTCAGTTCTTCTTTTTCATCAATAAGGGGTCGTTTCAACGGTCTTTGGTTCTATTTGTGAGATGACATCAACAAAGTTGTTCTTGAATGATGATCTTATTCTTAGACTTTCATAAAGATTTTCCATAATATATTCATATGTATCAATACCTCTCCATTCTCTCGGTGTTTTTTGTTGCACAGGGTCCTGACCAGATGAAGAAGCCCGTTCTGTCCTAACTTCAAAGAGGCCTTCTTGATTTTGTAATTATGAAGGTATTATAGGTGTAGTTTGATTCTCTGATGTATTTGTAGGTACTAATGGATGCTTTTCATCATCTGATTTAGTTATTGTTGTCAAGGTAGTGTTTTATTAAATACTACATGTATCGATTCTTCTATCTTCTTTGTTCTTTTATTATATACTCTGAATCCTTTACTAGTAGTATTGTAGCCCAAAAAATAGCTTCGTTTGATCTCGCATCGAACTTTCCAATGTTGTCTTTTATATTGTTTAGAATGAAACACTTGCAGCCAAATGCTCGAAAGTAAGTAACATTTGGTTTTCTTCCTTTCCACAGCTCATATAAGGTCTTTTTAGAATAGGCCTTATGAGACACCTGTTGAGTATATAATCAGTGGTGGACACAACTTCTGCCCAGTAACCATAAGGTAGGCCACTTTCGCATAACATTATTTTGGCGATATCTATGAGATTCCTATTCTTTCTCTCAACAACTCCATTTTACTAAGGAGTCCTTGGGCATGAGAAGTTGTGAGTTATAACATTTTCATTACAGAAGTCTTCAAATTTTCTGTTGTCAAGTTCTCCTCCATGATCGCTTCAAATCAGTGTAATGCACTACCCTTTTTCAGTCTAAACTTTAATGCAAAACTTCTCAAAAACTTCAAAAGTATCATCTTTATTTGACAGAAAATAAACTCACATAAATCTGAAAAAAAAATCATCTACTATAATAAAACCGTAATGTTTTACACCAAAACTTTGAGTCCTAGTAGGACCAAATAAATCCATGTGCACGAGTTCAAGTGGCTGGTTAATAGTCATAGTATTTTTGGGAGGGAAACTGCTTCTGGTTTGTTTTCCTTTTAAATAAGCTTCACAAACTTGATTGCTCTCAAATTTTAAATTCAACAGTCCTAACTCATTTTTGGACAATTTTGATAAAATGTTCATACTAGCATGTCTAAATCTTTTGTTCTATATAATTCAATCCTTTTCTATTGAGACAAAACACTTGTCACTTTGAGAATATATATCTTCCAATTAAGCACAATATATGTTCTGATTTCTAGGACCAACGCATACAATAATATTATTAAGATTGTCAATTATTTCGCAATGTAATGCATAGAAAGTAACTATGTAACCTTTATCACATAATTGACTTACGCTAGGCAAGTTATGTTTCAATCCATCAACAAAAAGAACATTATCAATATAAGCAAAGTTAGAATCACCGATTTCACCAATTCCAGTGACCTTTGCCTTGTTTTTATTGACAAAGACAACATTACCTCCGTCTTTTCTTTCAATATAGTTGAAATGTGACATTTCACCAGTCATATGTCTCCAACAGCAGCTATCAACTATCCATTGATTTTCCTTTGTCTTTGTTTTGAAGCATATCTGCAGATTATGTTACGTCATTTTAGGTACCGAAATCTTTCTGGGTCCCTTCATGCTAATAGTTTTACCTTTCGGTATCCAAGCATACACTTAAGATGGTTTTTTCATTTTTTTAAAGTAATAAGAGTGACTAATATGACCATGTCTACCACAATAATCGCACTAAATAGATGAATGATAGTTGTCATGATTTTTTCCACTTACCAGGTTCTTGCTGCTTTAACTATCTGGATTCAATAAAGAAGTTTTTTCATGGCCTTATATTGTTATTTTCATTATATCCTATTCTGGCCCTATTAAAAACACATTTACCATTCTTGAGTAATGCATCAAGATTGTTTCTTCCATTAACGAAATTAGCAAGATCTTTGTTAAGACAAACAATGTTCTTAGTACATTTTTCTTTTTCAAGTTCTAAAGCAATAACTTTCTTTTCTAATTGTTTTATCTTAGCAGAGTCATTTTCAAGTAATGAGTTTTCTAACAGAATTATTTTTTGTTCCAAGCATTCTTTTTCAGAAACTGTTTGTTTATTATCATTTTCAAGAGACAAGACTTTAGACAACAAATCTTTGTTTTCCAATTCTAATAATTTAATTTTATTCATTAAAGATTCATCATTATTTTTTGACTTCTCAACCTTTTTGAAATATTGCACTGTTAATTTGTTGTACTAATCGTATAAGTCATGATATGCATCTCTCAATTTATCAATTTCAGTATCAAAGCTAGAATAATATGCCTCATCATCTCCTAATTTGACCATAAAGAAAACGTCGTTGACTTCCTTAGGCTCTTGTTCTTCAAAGTTATTAAAATCCTCATTTGACCAAGTCACAATCATAGCATTCTTTTTGGGTTTTTATTTTCTGTCTTGTCCTTTTGAAGACAAGGACATTCTGGTCTTATATATCCAGGCTTCTTACTATGATAGCATGTGATTTGATTAGTTTGTGTATTGTTATTGCCATTGTTACCTTTTGATAGGAACCTGTTATTTCTAGTTTTCTTGTTTCCTTCTCTTTTCTTTATGAGCTTCTTTTTGTAAAATCATACATATTTTTTGACCATGAAGTTGAATTCGTCTTCTCCATCTATTTGCAACTCAGTATCACTTTCATCATCATTTAATGGATTTTATTCGTCAACTACTTTTGGTGTCATTCTTCTTTTGTATGAGGATCCTTCATCTCGCCTAAGCTTGGCTTTATGAATCATTAAAGTTTCCTCTTAACCAATCAAGTGAGATTGTGTCGAGATCTTTTACGGTTTCTAGAGATATCACTTTAGGTCTCCATTCCTTTGGTAATGATCTTAGAATTTTTGTTACCAGCTCGTCATTTGGATATATCTTGCTCAAGTTTTTCAAGGCAGTGATGACATTGTTGAAATTTCTGAAGAATTCATTTATTATTTCTCCTTGTTTTATGCAAATAATCTCATATTGATACACTAAAAGATTTATTCTATGTTTCTTTGCCTCATTCATTCCTTCGAAAGTAACTTGAAGTTTGTCCCACATTGCTTTTGTTGTAGAACTGTAGGATATCTTTTCGTACTCTTTTGGAGAGAGTGCATATATCAAATGATGTCTTGCTTTGGCATTCAACCGTGTATTTCTTCTATCGACATTAGTCCATACTTCTATGTTGTCAATAGCAGGAGTTGTAGCTCTAACTTTGATAGGTTGCCAGATTTTGACATCCACCGATTTAAGATAGATGGTCATTCTCTCTTTCTAATAGGAGTAGTTGTTTCCATTGAAGTATGGAGGCTATAAGATGGATTGTCCTTTAAGGCTTCTTAAGTTGTTTTCCATGATCTATCGCATGCTGTAAAACGCAATAAATGTGACCTCACTTTGATACAAAATGATAAAGCAAACACACGTAAAAGGGGGGTGAATTGTGTGTAAAAAATTTGCAAGGTATTCTAAATTTGAATAAACACAGGAGTATGTTAAAATTTAAAAACAATAGAAGTCTATCAGACGATAAAACCCTATTAAATGACAGGACTTGTTAGACGATTGAAGCTTGCTAAATGATCAATCATGTTAAAACATTTTAAAATAGAAGGTGAATGTTAAAACTAAAAAGAACCTCTTGCAAGTTGAAAACAGAAGGAGCCTCTTGCAAAAATGAAAACATAAACAATATACTGTGGAAATTTAAAAGTTAAAAAAAAAAGAGGAATGACGCATTTGATTTATACTGGTTCAGCTAACAACAAAGCCTACATCCAGTCCCAGAGTATCCAACTTGAGTTTTTCACTATAAGAATCCAAGTATTAAATTTAACGAGCCTATCTAAGCTCACAAGTACATATTTTTCAATTTTCTCTAACCTTCCACACTAGAAATGTATAACAAGCTTCTAAAAGCTAACAGAAAATGTAAAATCAAAAGTAAGTTCTCAAATAACAATTCCTCGCTCGATAGAATGATTTCACTTTCTAAGGCACAATAAGAATGATATGACTCTCAAGAATATAAATGTTGCTCAAATGTTTTGAGAGTTGGTGTACGTTCGTTACTTCACAAGTGTTGTTGCTCTTCTTTAAATTGTCAATTTCTTCAACTAGTCGTTGCTTCATCTTAATTCTGAGTTGACTTTGGATTTTCAATGTCATCTCTGCTGGAACAAAAACTTTTGGAGCTAATTGTTCGAAAAGGTAAGATCCTCCTAGAGATTAATAAGGAAAGTTTATTAAAGAGGTTCATACAAGAAAGAAAGTAATATTGGTCTCCACTTGCATTACAAGAAAATTAGAAATTATCGACGAAATATTACTGATGGACACGATTTCATAGTAAATTAGCAATGAAAAATGATTTTTTGTCAGTAAAATTGTTGTATTTGTCTGTAGGTAAAAATGGAGGAAAATTATCCTCACAATTTTCCCGACGGAGTATAGCGACGGAATAGGGAAGCCCGTCGCAAAAATTGGCGCTAATAGTTGGTGGTAAAATAAGCGTCAAAGGTACCGACAAAAATTTCATCTGTCGGTAATTTACCGATGAAAATGTGATTCCGTAGGTAAGGTTTAAAGTTAAACGTCATCATTGGATCTTCAGCTTTAACGTTTTTAATAAAAAGAAAGTGACATTGCTTGGTTTAATACAAAACACTGGCAATGCACGATACTTCTCTACAATGAAGGAAACGAAACCCCACGCCACTTATTTCCATAACCACGTATTCTTTTACCCAATATCAATAAATATCATATTGTATTATACATGTAAAAAATTCTTCTCATCCTTTTCAGCACATAATAAACGTTGGTTCGATGTGCTATATTTTGATGGGCTAAATAGCCCCTATTATTCAATACTCAATACAGAAAATGACCTAACCTAATATTCAAGAGCCACCATATTTGTGTTCCAAAAGCCACGAGAAGAGGAGGATGATAATTTCAGAAGATACCATTCGAAAGACAATTTCATAACAAAGTAGGACATATAGCAATTTGTTGTAGTCGCTTTTAGTTTATGGACCTTTTCTCATTTAACTTAGTTAATTATAGAATTCATATTAGGAACGTAATTTCGGACATCTATTCAAATTTTGAAATTAAGGAGGATAATGTAACAAAAAATCAAAACTATTGTACTTTAAGAAATAATAAAAAGAATATTTCCCTGATTTATAATCCACATCTCTTCACTTCTTATTTCCAAACATATTCACCTTCAACAACAACGATGTATATCTTCCCATCACCACCATTTTCGGCGCAACTATTTTGCAACACACTGACTTTGCGCAGAAAAGAGCCTGATGGATTTGAACTTCAAAATTCTTAAATTGATGTTCATGTTGTCTTTATTTTATCTTGCATACTTTTGAAGATGAAGCAGATTTTTATGCCGATTGTAGTCATTTTCAAATAGTGATGCATTCCCACCAGTTAACTAGTTAGCATCATATGTTTTTGTTTTATCTTAAATAATAGATTTTCTCTATATTGCATTATATATCAAAACTCATATTGCCTTATTTTATGATTTGCTTGCTTTAATATGTTAAAAATATAACAAAACTATTGAACAAATGTATTATATTAAATACAAAATATTCTTTTTCACATCCATCTAGGTAAGTCATCCAACTAATGACTACCATATATGTTGCTTTAATAATACGATTCTGATGCATTTGGGTTTTGTCTGAATGAAAAGGTGGTCTTGATTTTGTGTTGTTGTTTAGAATATTCTTATAATCATTTATGAGTTTTTATGTTCTTCTTTAATAGTCTAAGTATTTATATATGGGTTATGTTTGAATCATTGCTGAGTAGATGTATGATTATATAAGTATTTACTATATGTGGAATGAGTTTGAGATCTTATGGATGATTTGAGGCATAATAAACCCCTAGGATGGCATATAGGCTAGAAACCTGTGATGCAACTCCTATGAGGCTTATCAGTGAAAAATTCCACGAGCCTAGGAATCACAGCTAGAACTTGCTTTCTTGATTCACAGGTGTAAACAATGCCACGTACCATATAATTGAAATTAATTGTAGGTGATTAATTCAATTGATTAATACTTAGGGAATGTTGTGTAAAGTTTAAATGTTTTGTAAAATTAGAGGACATGAAGGACACTACAATGAAATCATTTTTTTAAATTAACAGTTTTGCAGAAATGAGTAATGTTGATAGATCTTAGATGTATAGATGATTAACACCTGATGGTTTTATTAATCCTAAGTTTGTTGAGGGAGTTTTATTCATTATACATGTTCTCAACTTGCATATATGGATGATCCAAATAGGAGATGTCCATGTAAAATGTGCACACATAAAATGTGCAAACATATTCTTTTCATATTCTTTTCCTTCCTATTGATGAAGTGAATGGCCATTTGTTAAGAAAAGGATTTGTTCCAAATTATTTTGAGTGGACACAACATGGGGAACTATTGATTTGTAGCACCTCAAGGGGTCAATAAATGTGGATGAGTTCGAAGGGGGGATTGGATTTAGAACAAATAATGTATCTACAACTGAAAATCCTTACATTTAAATGGTTTATAATACAACCGGTTATACCTTTGTTGAAAATATAGAAAATATTAAAGAAGAACCAAACCCGCATGCAAAATAATTTTTTGACTTACTATACTCAGCTGGCCAAGAATTATGGCCAAATTGTGAGACAATGACTCAATTGTCTTCAGTTGCTCAAATATTGAACATAAAGCTTGAAAGCCATATTTTGTATCGTAGTTTGATCAAATTCTTGGATGGTATAATGAATCTGACGGACCCCGCTCCCGGAGCCCGACGATCTCGGGAAATGAACCCTACTGAGACCCATTCCCGAGACCTGAGCCTGGCT
>JANZLX010181089.1:0-12385 GCA_025531955.1 Erythroxylum orinocense
AGGAGGGGAAGGAGAGGTAGGAGGGAGGGAGAGAAATTTTGAAAATTTTTGAAAATTTTGCAAAAAAGTCCCCTAATTTTTTAAAATTTTCGGTACTAGCAGGTATTTGACCGGTATTTGGAATACCGGCCGGTACCGACCGGTATTTGTCACCGGTACCATTAAACTCGTATTGGTATCAGATTCTGACCGGTACGGTACGTACCGACCGGTACCGACCGGTATGGTACGAAATTCAAAACAATCCGCCAGAGGGAATGTTGCAGGCATGAAAATTGTAGAAAAAGATTACGCATAGATGAGGAATATTAGGAGAATAGAATAAGATATACATGAACATCAAGAGTAGGGAAGTATCTACCACCTAGATCTTACACAGTTGCGAGTTGATGAAGTGACACAATTTTAAAATATGCTTATATGGGAATCTTATGCTTGGCTGTAATCCTTAGATCTTCCAAAATAAAAACTTCTCTTTTGACAGAAAGATCGTTGCATTTGAGGAACAGCAACAACTATTTTTGCTCTTGTAGTAAGTGTAGTCTAGGAGAAAATGCTTTTGCAGGCTCTGTCCGTTGTTCTCTAAATCACTCTAGAGATATCTATATATATATTGGCCCTGCCAAATTCCTACACCTTTAACTAAACCCAATAAAGCTTATAGTTAGCACGTTCATATTCTCAGCAAGCAGTCATAAACAGCCTTTTTACTGTGTAGAATAAAATACTATTGAAACTTAAAATTTGGAGACTTTGGTCTACTAGTCAATCCCTGCACGCCTGTACTACACCTACGCTATGAAAGTTCGTCCAACCCGCAATTCATCACTTTTACCCCTTGTTATAAGATTCAAGTCAAAAGATTTTTTCTACTAACGAAAATTCTCTTGTTGTATTTATGCGATGTTGGTCTATCTATCTTATGATTTGACCCGTTATGTGGGTGAACATATACTAGGCGTGACAATGGCAACTTGGTTTGGTTGTTTGTGCGATTGAACAAGAGCAAAGAATAAGTGATACAACCTGAGAGGCTCTTCCCCACAAGGATTAAAAACAAATGGGTCCAACCCTTTTTCATGGAGAGCAGAAACTTAACAGAATAGGAGAGAGCCTGAGAAATGAAAAAGCTAGCACTACGATTTTTGTGATAATTCTCTCCACTTAAGCCACAGACAACACACAGAGAGGAAGAGAAAGAGACAGAGAGAGACAAAGAGAGGAACCTGGCTGGCTTATCTCGCTACATCTCTATTATCTCCATCTCCCATTCTCTAAAGGCTCTATAGCTAGTGAGAGAGAGAGATGGCAGGCAATACTTTGGATTTTTCTTCTGCCTTTTAACAGCAACAACCAACAGCAATCATCATGCTCTCTTCTTCCTCATCCTCCATGTTCTTATCACTGATTCTTCATCATTACATCCTCGCCACCTCCTTCATTATCTTCCTCTCTCTTTTTAGTACTCACGAATCCCACAACCCAATATCGACACAGGAAAACCCACTAGAACAAGAAGAAGGAGAAGATAAAATCAGGGTTACTACACATGAAGAAGGGTGCAACCAAGTTCGTTGTCATATGAAACCCCTTTTTTGCCAGTGATGATAATGGATTGAAGGGTCTTTGTCTCCCAAAGGATCCAAAACAACTATTCGGGGAATCAAGCGTCTCGGTCCGATCATTTGCTAGATTAAGCAAATCCAGAAGATGAAGATTAATAAGTAGAAAGTTTTCTTGGTGGCAGTGTTTTGCTCTCATTTTCCATCGCTTTAATTACTACATATATTACTTGTTTGCATTTAAATATTTGCTTGCGAGGTTCGTTAATTAAGTCGTATTTAGTTGTTAGATGGTTTCCCCACGCATCAACAACAACATATGATGGTCGTACATATGTGGGATGTCTTTTGTTTTTGGTTTGAAAAAGATATTTTCAGATATAGCTTCTTTTCTGTGTGTGTGTGTGTGAATGATATTCTTATCAGCAGACATGTTTCAGAATTATGATAGCTTTAATTCTTGTTGGAAACTGTTGGCAGAAGGGTATTAATTTCTCTCCAAACATATTTATGGCATGCAATCAAAAGCTTTCATGTTGTTTTTCAAACAAGCAGTAATCGCGCAGGTCAGAAGTTCCCGATCGGAATGTTTCGGAAAGATTTCAACTTTTTCTACCAACCTATAGTAACATGTCCTTTATATGCAAACTGAACGGGTACATTCAAACATGGCAAACTAGGGTTTTCCCATTTTCATGCAACCAATATCCATAATCAGCTTTGTTTCCTACCCTTTATCTGTCAGATCTTCACGAGTTGATCAATGTCTAAGCCCAAAACATTCTTAGGAAGCCATAATCACCTCTTCATCTATGCTTTCTTTCTAAGCTTAATCTTGTTATTAGTTGTGGTTCGCAAACAACAAAAGTTCTTCTGCAATTTTCCATTCTCCAAAATTTTCTCTAGCGTGGCTTTTTCCAGTGTTTGATAGAAGATAAAGGAACGATTAGATCCAGTTATGATTCCCATAAAACTGAAGGAACTTTTTTCTTTGTATGATCATATGCATCTTTTCTCTTTAAACCCCATTTTCCCATGCATAAATTCTTATCTCATGAGAAAGCCAGAACTTTGAATTAACATGTGTGTACTGCATATAGATATGTGTGTGAATGTGTGCAAACTGCAAAGTATTTTGTCATATGGAATAGAATATGCTATGTTTCAAAAATGGTTTATAATTCTTCCACATGCATCATGTTTCAGACTGAAAGTTTTCAAGGGCTTGGAGATGGTTGATCTTGATATTGATATTAAACAAAATTGCTATAGTTTTTTTCAACTTACAAAGCAAAACACCATCAAACGACGAATACCAATTACATCGAATAGAGGGATGAAGAAACTTATGATGAAATTGCTCATCAGATTCCACATCGTGGTTTGTTTCTTTTCTTGAGCATTGAGAGACCAGCTTTGCTTATAAAGATTGCTTAACCTTACAAGTCTTTATTTTTCTTTTTTCTTTTTCTCTACCTTTTCTACTCATAGATAATCATTTGCGTAGACTTTTCTTTTGTCATGTTTTTCTGTTCATATTTTGTCGGTCAAAACACATTGATTAGATATATGGTGAAAGAATTAGTGCATGCTCTTGATGTATAATATGATTAATTGACAATTTGATACCTAAACATTTGCTTTCTTTCAAATTGCACCATTCGTCCAAATCTACGATTTTCATAATTTAAATGCTAAATTTTAGTCAAAATTTCAGCTTATTATCTAATTATATGTTTCAATATTCTTTGGAAGAAACTAAACAGAATGTTAAAGTTGAATTATTGTCGTCAAATCTTAAAGTTACCATCATAGATTTTGAATGATTAGATAAAGGTAAGAATACTATCCCGTATCTGAATTTTCTTAGTAAGCACACGGAGGTAATTTGGATAATTATAACATAAAATATGTGTATGCAATTTTAAGAAAAAATAGTATATTAATTTTTTTATGTTCTTCTTTGCTAACTGGAAATGATGCATGTTAATTAGTTTAATTTTGACCGTGAATGTTTTAAGAACTGAATCAGATATTAAATAGGTAAGATAAAAGAATTTAAAGTTTAAAATTTTGAAATACAATTGAAAAAGATTGTCCTTATTCATTAAAAAATTAAAATTTTAATTAAAAACAGATTATTAAATAAAAATTAATTGATTTATTTTAATTTATAAGAACTTACTTATTAATAACAACCGATTAGTTTTTAACAAAAAAATATTAAATTAAATTAAATTGAAAAGTTAAATGATGTAAGATTTTTATGGTTAAATCGGTTGAATTTTTTAATCATTGTTTATGGTAATCGGTTAATTGAAAACTCTTAAGAAAGTGTTTTTATTAATTTTGTGGTGAACTAACACTCATGTACTTAATTTCATTTTTGCTAAAGGTACCCTCTAACTTTTAGAAATCTCAATCACCCCTTCTTGAATAATTTCATTAAAAAGTTATGAAATTATGTCTCAAAAACATTAAATTACAAATGATGCGTTTTAAAAAGAAACAACAATAAATCATATAATAGAATAAATTCACGAATATTGCAAAGAAGAAGTTAAGTATATTTGGTTTTGGTCCCCAGCTTGTTAATGGGCCACTTAATTGGTTTGTTCAGGGCCCAATCCTTATAGCCCAAACGTTGGCACGGAGAATAGAGGGGACAAGGGTAGTAGGTTATGTTTAGACCATGTCCCTTGTCTCCATATCTGTATCCGTATGAATATGATCGATCGTATTGTCTTTTAGGCTCGGTCAATTTAAAGAAGATGTCAAATGATTAATTTGAATTGAGGTTATCAATGGTGGCATAAGAACATGAACATGGCAATGATAGGGTAGTAGGGTCATCTCCAGTCTGCTTCGTCTGTAATCTTAATGGATGTTAGGTGATGAGAATAAGTGACGGTGACCCACATTCCGCATGCTTATTGCTCAATAAGCTCGAGTGTTGTTTTGTGTGGATATAGGATGAAGGTAGGCAATAGACATGCTTGTCGTGAGAACCTTTGTTAAACAAATAACTTATGTATGAAGTTACTTTGGACATTTTTTCCCTTGCCATACTTGAAATTTCAACTTGACCTTTTTTCACTTGACGAAACATAATTATATCATCTTACGGTTTTATTGATCCTCTCATTAGACATTAGCAACGCCCCTCCCAATGTCCATAATCAAATTTGGTCCTAATGTACGTGGATCCGATGTTAAGTCATGAGTATCATTCAATTCTTATGCTAAGAGCATAAACCACCTCAAACAGGGAAGCCCAGCCCTGTCGATAAAAGACAAAATCAACACAAACGTAAGCTGGTTGGGTCAGCAAATAGCCATTAAGTTACAGAAACTTCCAAACCCAAACCCCGCATGGTCAAAAACTCAAGGCTCTTAAGCTTTCATACTCGTTTGTTGACCCAGTCTCTGACTCTCTCATAAAGGTCAGATCTTTCGCCATAAAACAACACCCACTGATTCACAAGCTCATCAAGTTTGGTCCTTTTACGGCACAGTCAAGCAGAAGAGCAGAGAGTTCAGCGATGGGCAGAAACGGTAAACACAGATGGAAAATTTCCTTCTATCATCGCTCTCCCAGATCGACTCACCCGCCAAAAGAGTTTCTTTGCCCCATTTCCGGATCCTTAATGTCTGACCCGGTTGTTGTCTCCTCCGGCCAAACCTTCGAGCGTGTCTCCGTCCAAGTTTGCCGCGAATTGGGCTTTGCTCCTCTGCTCGATGACACCACCACCCCTGATTTCACCACCGTGATTCCCAATTTAGCCATCAAATCCACGATTTTGAGCTGGTGCGATGCATCGGGAGTCGAGCACCCGCGCGCACCAGATAACGCCGCTGTAGAAGCCCTCGTCCGCGCGAAGATGAGCGAATCGCCCTCCTCGAACCCTAATTTAAGGGTTTCAGAAAAGGAGTTGCTCAAAGGCGTGGCGGAGAATCCGCCGGTTATATTCTCTCACGCCGAGACGGAAGTCGCCCACCGCTCACACCACAACTTCTACTCGAGCTCGTCGGAAGAGTCGGTGATTGTCAACACCGGTGGGGGAGGAGTGTCGCCGTTCATTCCATTACCGTTAGCAATACGGCCTGCGTGTTACTCTTCATCGTCGTCGGAAATTACAGAAACGGAAAACCTAGCTCACAGCCACACTCCTGAAGAAGAAGAGATAATCGCAAAGCTGAAGAGCACTGAAGTACACGAGCAAGAACAAGGCGTGATATTGTTGAGAAAATTGACGAGAACTCAAGAGGGGATTAGGGCTTCTCTGTGCAGTCCTCGGCTACTCTTAGCTCTTCGTCCTTTAATCGCATCTCGTTACGCGGTCGTCCAAGCAAACGCCGTCGCTTCATTGGTGAACCTCTCTTTAGAGAAAGCAAACAAGTTGAGGATCGTTCGGTCAGGATTCGTCCCATTGTTGGTCGACGTTTTGAAGGCAGGATATGGTGAGTCGCAGGAGCACGCAGCTGGCGCGTTGTTCAGTTTAGCCTTGGAGGACGAGAACAAGATGGCAATCGGGGTTTTAGGGGCGTTGCAGCCGCTGATGCACGCGCTGAGGTCGGAGAGTGAGCGGACGCGCCACGACTCGGCTTTGGCTTTATACCACGTGAGCCTAATGCAGAGCATCAGAGTGAAACTGATCAAACTCGGCGCCGTTCCGACGCTGCTCAGCATGGTAAGGTCGGGAGGCTGTGCAGGGAGAATATTACTGATTCTCTGCAATTTGGCTGCGTGCGATGAGGGGAGGTCAGCGATGCTGGACGGGAACGCGGTGGCGATACTGGTTGGGATGTTGAAAGAGGGAAGTGCGTCGGGGGATGCGGCGACGAGAGAGAACTGCGTGGCGGCGTTGTACGCACTGAGTCATGGCAGCTTGAGGTTCAAGGGATTGGCAGTGGAGGCGGGAGCGGCGGAGGTGTTGAGAGAGGTGGCGGAGAGAGGGAGCGAGAGAGGCAGAGAGAAGGCGAAGAGAATGCTGCAGATGATGAGGGAGAGAGATGAGGAGGAGGAGGTCCGAGTCCGACATTGGCGTCACCGGGTCGGGTTAGATGGGCGAAACGGGCTTGGGCCAAATTCCAGTAATTTCTAAGTAATTTGATTGTAAAGATAGGGTATGTGTAATTATGGTGGTGTTATTTGAGGTTTAGGGATGTGTACATTCATGTAATAAATAGTTATACTCTGGTGGGTTTGGGATTGGATTGAACCAAATGAAAAAGGAAGATGAATTTTCATACCAAACCAAAGTTTTGCTGGAATCCAAGCAGATGAGTAGTATGTATGTATGCTTGAGATGGTGAAATGGGGAAAGATACGTGTATAAGAAGTTGTAGAGGTAATCACGCTTTTAGGAATACACGATCAATTAATTATATTTCAGAAGTTCTTGGAAAGAAACCATTACATAGCTCAAGGCAAAATGCAGAAACCCAGCAAAAGAAAGCTGCCTCTCCAACAAACTACTGTCAACAGATCTAAATCATCCAAACGCAGCTACGTTGTTGAAGAACAAGATCCGTTCCCATCTCACCCTCCACCCACGCCTCAAGATTGTCGAGCCGTACGCGACTCTCTGTTGTCCTTTCACGGTTTCCCTCCACAGTTTGCCCACTATCGGGAACAGAGACTCCGTCATAACGAGTCCTCGCCTAGAACCCAAAACAGTGCTCACGATAGTGGTGGGGATTCGGAAAGTGTTTTGGATGGTCTGGTTAAAGCCCTGCTTTCCCAGAACACTACTGAGGTTAATTCTCTCGGCGCTTTTTCCAATCTCAAATCTGCTTTTCCTACTTGGGAAGATGTAAGCTTTTTTCTTCAATCGTTTTAGGACTTATTGTTTGTTCCTACGTTATTTGCTTTACGGGCAACACTGGACTTTTGGTTCGTCTTGATGGGCGTATAAATTTGAAGAATTTGGTTGTCTGACTGCCTTTGTAATTGCTCAAGGCGCTTGCTGCTGACAAGAAACACATCGAGAATGCCATCAGATGCGGAGGTTTAGCCCCAACAAAGGCTTCTTACATTAAAAACATTTTGACTAGTTTGCTAGAGAGAAAAGGCAAGTTGTGCTTGGAGTACCTGCGAGATTTATCTACCATTGAGATTAAGGCAGAGCTCTCTCATTTTAAAGGAATTGGGCCAAAGACGGTAAGTTGTGCTTTTAGATCAATTGTTACCTGCTTGTTTGGGAAAGATGCCCCTTAAGATGGTTTTGTTTTATTAGCAAAGTGTACGCTTGTTTGTTCTGAAAGCACGTCAGAAGGGAATTACACATGAGCTCACGCTGCTAGCATCATATTTCCAGTGTCATTTCACATTCCTAATTTTAAGATTGCCTTCATTAAACATTTGACGATGATCCTTGTATTAAAACTGGTAATATCATTATTGTCAGTGTTTATGTTGCTATTGCTTGGACAGTCAATAACCATTTACATAATTGATAGGTAGCTTGTGTATTGATGTTCAATCTTCAGCGGGATGATTTTCCTGTGGACACTCATGTGAGTACGAGATCGTCCGTGCATACCTTTAAAGTTCAAACAACTTTTCCTACCATGATGCCTTTCAATGTTCATGCCCAACACTCTGATGTCCAATTATGATTCAGGTGTACGAGATCGCAAAAAGCCTTGGTTGGGTACCTTGTATGGCAGATCGAAATAAGACGTACATTCATCTCAATCAACGGATCCCAAATGAGCTTAAGTTTGATCTGAACTGTCTTCTATTCACACATGGTAAGCTCTGTCAGAAATGCACCAAGAAAGGGAGCAACCGGGAGAGAGAGAACGGTTGTGATGACTCCTGTCCTTTGCTCGAGTACTGCTAGACAGGCTTGTCAAAACAGGTTAATCAAATTTAATGTTAGGTCCTTAAACATATTTGTGATTGTTTGTCACATTAGAGACTTGCACAGGATGGAAAGTGTCTGATCGAGGATTTCTATATTGGATATTAGAGCTACTTTTTGATGTATCATTTGCTGACGTAAAGGAACATATCAACCATCCGACTTGATAATAATCTGTTTTAAAGTTTACTTCTGGTTGGATTCTTTATATGCCTGCTTATAAATTTTCTGTAATGAAGAAGACAATCTAAATTGAATACTCAAAAGGGGGTAAAGGAGATTAGGGTTGTTTTGCAATTAGAAAAATGTTTTTCGGTGGAAATAGCTATCAAGCCGTTACATTTCATAAAGCTTCAATGTTTATTTTTGTGTGAAATGACAAGCTGAGATCTTCTGCTTGTCTGTTTAGTTGTAGATATGCTTACATCATTTTTCAGTTGATTGTTTTATGTTTACACCAACTGCATAGTTTCACTGGATTGAAAGGTCTAAAATCAAGAATCGTAAGTAAAAAAAATCAACTAATCTCCATTTTCTTACTATACACTTCTGGATTTAGCCCCCCACCATGTCCTTTTTTTATTCCAAAGGTTACTTTGAAAATTTATTTCTGCGTTCCCCTTTTCACTTAACTATATGTCCATCTCAAACGTGCAAGTGGAAAGTGACTTCAATGCCTATATTTTGAGTTGTGTCTATAGTAGATCCTTGTGATATCTCTTGATATGGAAAGGTTAATGCATGTATAAACTAATATATTAAATATGCATGATGGCTTATTCATCTGATACTTTACCACTTAAGTGACCTTTTGGCAACTTTTTGATGTTCATATTCAGAAGTTAATCTCAATTTGTGTCCTATATGCATGTCTGTGTTCTATGTATTGGAAGAGACTGAAGTGGTGATAGATATCTAACTTCTTGTTAAGGGAAGTTAAGGGAGAAACATAATTTTATATTTTCATTCCCCCTTTTATTTTAAGTTTGAAAATCTGGGTTCTATCTTGGGAATTTATGCACGGAGATGGAGGTGAAACCGGTAATGTTATTCGGCTTTGAGCTTTATCCTTGTACCAAGTGTGAGAAACTGATTGTGGAATCTGAAGAAAATAGAAGAAAATTGTTTGACCGAGTCTCATCTGAGGTGGCACACTCAGAGAGAGAACTGTAGTGCATCAACTGGAGCATAAGAAGCACAAATGTCCAATTTGCCTCAAGGAATTCAGGAACTTGCAAGCATTGGGAGATCATCAGAATGCTCATAAGGAGAGGGAGAAGAGAGGAGTTGAGATTCAAGGAAAGAGAGATGATCGCTATTGCCGTCATTCATTTCCATGTTTTGGTGCCACTTCTTATGAAACCGTGTCAAAACTTTGTGGGGAGTCTCTAATTAGTTTCAGGCTTTCAGCCCGTTGCATCACAATCAAAACTTGGTCTTTGATGCATCTCATGTTTCCACATCTGTTTCTCTATACCCTCAAAAGTGAAAGACAAGGAACATGTTGGTCGTCATGGTTTCGCTTTCTCCTTAATGAGGAAGTAATTGTGAAAATCCTTAACATCAATGTATGGCTTCTGCTAGAGCCAGTTATGATGGGGTCATAATAATGTGCATTAATCTTCAATCTCTGTAGTTTTGCTGCTGTTGTAATGTTTGTGAAATCAACCGTTATTATTTATTCCTAATGAATTGCTGAGATCTTTAATATGGGTTTGAGGAGAAACTTGCATATTTCCTTTGGAACGGTGTCATTAGATGTATTGTCGAATTAAATTTCAGAAGGCTCAACTTTGAGAAACTTACAGGTTAAGCCAGTGTTTAGCATTTGATTCATTTAAGCTAGAAGTTGAAACGTAGAAATTATGCAGATAGGTTCCCCTGTCATCACCCACATTCTCCACATTCTATTAGGTCAATGAATTTGGCTATAATTAGAACAGTAACATGATTATAGAACATACATCATCACCTTCTCATCCGTTAACATGGCAATTCCATTGATGATTCATACATGACAAGAAACACATCTATGAAACAATTTCAAACAAAAACATTTAAACAATTAAATTATGATAACATTCCACGCATCCATTTCTGTTTCACAAGCCACAACGACTTATTTATGTGTGAATAATATTGAAATGATCACACCTGTTCCTAACCTCTCCCTTCTTCCCTGTCTTCGCTCCAAGAACACTGAGCTTCTCCATTGCAAGAGAGAAATCCTTGAAGAACTGATCCTGGTTCTTCGCATAAAGCTCCACAAATGGCTTTGTTACAGGATCCCTCACTAGTGCATCATCAGAAGCCAAAAGCCCCAATCCCTTCACTAAGTTCTGGAAATACATGTTATCGAACTTGCCAGGGGTGTACACGTCGTTGAAAGCGGACATTGTTGGATCAGTTTTATAGTTATTACACATGGCTTTCAATGCTGCGGCGAATTTAGGATTGAGTGCGGGGTCTGTCGGGGTGTTCTTGTTGTAATGGTAGAGCCTGTCAACGAATTCCTTGCAGTGAGAGAATCCAATGGTGTGAGCCCCCATCAACGCAACCATCTCTCGTGCGGTGAATCCTTTAGTAGCGTACAGTTTGATGATGGCTTCCACAGTCATGTTGGTTCGGGGAATCTGTCCCTCGGCACGAGAAGACATGGAGACAAGACTGTCTTTGCGACCAAGACGAACAGGGTAAAAGGGTCCTCCGACCATGGTGATAAGGTCACGGGTGGCTTGAGCAAGAATGTCTGAACAGGACACAGTCTTAGGACAGGAAAGCTCGAGGGCCGTCTTGGCTCTGATGACGACGTCGAAAGCGTCACCAGGGAGAGAGAGGTTGATATCAGCGTCACGCTCTGCATGGTTAAAGGAGTTGGAGGAAATGAGAACGGAAGCATCACAGCCATCGACCATGCAGTCGTGAAAGAAGGTACGTAAGGTGGCTGCTGCGGTGGTGGGGTTGGACATTTGCTTGGTGGTGACGATTTCCCTGACGATCCTTTGAAAGTCGGGGCATGATTGCTTGTAGTAATCGGGAGTGAGTTTGGAGAAGGAGAGAGGAAAGGTGAAAAGTAGGAGAAGAATGGATAAAGGGAAGGCCATTGTTGGGATGAAGAGAAGTGGCAATGAGGGTTATTATGAATGGCGGGTGAGAGAGAGGAAGGACACTTCTTCTCCTTTCTCTCTCAGAATCTCCTCGCAATGACAGGAAAAAGAGAATTTCCTGTAAGAGGAAAAGGGAAGGGGAAAAGAAGAGAGAAAAGGAGGAGTAGGGAGAGATTGGTGTGGATGGGAGAGGTTTTAGGAGAGGTTATTAGAAATTTGCTACATTTTGGTGTTGGCTAATGGACGTTCTGGTTTAGCTTGACCTTGATGGATTAGTTACGGGGAGGGCCTATATTTTGCATGGAGGTTGCTTCTTGCTTTGGTTTTGGTCTATATGCTAATTAAATGGTTTTAGCGTGAGATGCGGTTGCTCTTTCTAAATCTTCAGTTGAACATTTTCTTTTTTTAAATATAAGTACTAAAATAACTATTTTATTAACATAAAGATTGAATATTATGAGATGGCGACAACGTTTGACGAATTCGATCGTAGAATGAATATTATGAGATATATCCTCGACAACACTAAATGCATAATATTGGCCCTGTTTGGCAAACAGCTGATTGCATTAGCTGTTAGCTGATTCTATCAGCTGTTAGCTGATAGCTGATTCTATCAGCTGATTTGACCAACGGATTGCATTAGCTGTTTGTTAAAAATGTTTGGTAAAATTAGCTGTTTAGTATTAGCTGTTTATGTGTAAAATGACTTATAAGGACATAACTTTAAAAAATTATAAATGTATGAATATTATATAGATTAATATTTCGTTGAATATTTTTAATAGGAATTTAAATTTTAAATATTTAATTATACAAAAATTAAGTTTATAACTTTAATAAAAAA